>JAPYYR010002923.1:0-11300 GCA_030523065.1 Aphidius colemani | reverse complement strand
TTTCTATTAATTAATAATATATTATATTAAAAATAAATATTTACCATCAAATAAATATAAATTAATTATTATTTTATTATTTTTAACAAATACTTTGTCTCTTTTAAATTAAAAATTAAATTAAAAATTCTATTTCTTTTTTATTTTTCGTGAGAATAAAAAACTAAACAATGGTCCAATATTATTGAACTTAATGCTGAATTAAACAAGTTTTATTTGTAAATGCCATTCTTAATGTCCAAGGATCTGGCCACTTCTTTTTATTATACAGATAATAATTGTTAATATGGATAATAGCCAGAGTGTATTGGTACTTCTTGGATATGATATGAGTCTTTCATTTCAAATGCAGATATTAAAATATTTATAGCCACTGTCAGGACCATCATTGCCAAGACAATATTATTCCACGTGTTTGCTTTTTTTTGATCTTTTTCTTTATTAATATCGTAGGCACTTCCAAGTACCAAACAAATAATTCCTTGAATAATCTACATAATTATTTAAAAAAAAACATAAATAAAATAAAATTTAAGAAAATAAAAATCAATAAATTCATATGATCAATGAAATGTAATGTGTATGTGTTAATAGTAATAATTTTTTTCAGGAAACTTCATTAATAGTATTGTGTCTTCTATAAAGTTCAGCTGGTTTTCCTGAATATTCCATTCCAAAACCAGATATAACAACATTCGTTAAACTGATAATAAAAACCCCAATTAATATTATGTCATTAATAATATCAGCAGCCCATTGATCCCTGCGTCTGTTAATGTCCAATCCACCAACAATTATAAAAAGTATTCCAATCACAGCCTGTCCAATATATTATTAGTTTTATTAATTTTTTGTTGAACAATAATTGAAGAATTTAAAACCAATATTTATAATTTTTTTAAGTTAAAAATATAAATTTTGTTTGTCTTACAAATTGTACCAATTGCGACGTATGATAAATTATATTTATTTGATTTTATAATTTAATTATTATTAACAATATCATCACTTGCTGATTGTGAAAATTGTGATTCATAAATTATTAATGATGAAAATCCCATTGGATCAAATGCAGCAATGAGAATGTTGTCCAAAAAAACAATAAAGCTGAGTGCAACACGTATTTGACCAATCCATTCAAGTGATCTGGCTTTTCTTGTGTCTTCCATTTTTCTATCCATCATTAAATTCAATGACAATGACAATAAACCCGACAGTACCTGCATTAATATGACAATTTTTTTCTTTTCTTTTTGTTAATTTTTAAATTATTATTATTAATAATATTTTTTCTTGCATATAGATTTATTTTCTACGTTGCAATTGGAACATTTTGTAAGCAGACAATAATATTGCAGCATGTGTTTTTTATTTAACTTTTAATTCTATATATGTGTTTGGTGAATTTTAATTTTACAAATCCATGCATACTGAATAATTTCAGAGATTAATTAATTACCTGGAGACCAATTGATAGACAAATAAGTGTCAACATAAGTGTATAAAATTCATGTTGTCTTCCCACCTTGAAATATTATTAAAAAAATTAATTTCAATTTATTTTAATTAAAGATTTGTTTTTTAATATTTTTATCATTACCTGGAGAATGTACTTCAATTGGGAAGCATTTGCAGTTAGTAGAGCAATATCTAGCATACCTAAATTAAAAAAATTAAATAGTAAAAATAAATTAATAAATAAATGAACGAATGGATTAATTAACAAACAAAATAAATCAATCAATAAGCAGTTGATTAAACAATTAAATAAACAATTTAAAAAATTAATTAAAAAATAAATTAACCGATGAATGAAAAAATAATAATACAAACCCTGAGCAATAGTTTTCTTGGTGGCATATCGATTAGCATCCAATGATTTGACCTGAAATAAAAAAACAATAAATTCATTGTTATTTGTTATATATTATTTTTATTGCGATGTATTTAATTAAAAATTCGATGAGCAAATATATTAAATTCATATTTGCACAAACATTCATGACGATAATCTCAGTCATTGTTTACACAAAAGAATATCAGTTTTAAGTATATTAATATAAATTTATCTATCAACAATAGGGCATGACAAATTTATAAAAAATATTCTCATTGTATAAATAATATTATTTATTTTATATGTTGTCCACGTTGAAATTGGCCACTTATCTTCAATAAAAAAAAATTATATTTAATCACTCACAGCTGAAAATATTTCTTTTAATCCATCACTTGATGTTCCATCTTTTGGTGATGGCATTGGTGACTTATCAAGATAGCCATTTGTTGATGATGATGGTTCAACAAAAGTATCATTATTAAATTTTTTAATGACACCTGGAATTTCTGAATTATTATCAAAATGTTTTGCTATTTTTTCTGGAACATCTGGAAGATTTTCTGGCAGTGGAACACTTGGTTTATCAATAATTTCATTGATACTAGAAGCACTTGTTTCACCTCCAAATTGATCAGGTTTTTTACTCATTTTAATATTGTTTAAATAAATACAGTAGTTAAATTTGAATTTGAATTTTTTTTATAAATTAAACTTGATTTTTTTGACAATTAAAAATGTTTTTAAGAAAAACAAAAAATGATAAATTAAAAAATTAACAATCTGTTAAAAGATAAATAAAAAATGATACTGATGTTTATGTTTTTATTAAAAAAAATATAAATTATTTTATCGTGCACTCGATGAGTATCTTTAAGTTTGACTGAAGTGTCAGTTGTACTTTCAACTTGTTGCGATACAATCACTGCACAATTTAATCATAAAGTGTCTTAACAAATGAGGGAAAAATAAAAAAGAGAAGGAGGTGGTCAAACCTTTGTTTAATTATTTGATAATATACAGTAATATTTTCAACATCACTTGCAAAATATCATAATAATATTTCATGCAAATCTTTAATCAATTTTCCGGAATTTTTTAAACTGTTGAAGAATAAAAATGAACACAGGGACATGACCACGATGAGTTACTTATAGTTTTACTTTGTGTCTTTAGGTAGACAAGATTTAATATTAATTCAAATATATTTATTTTTATTTAAATATTGATTTAATGACCGTGACATAAATATCTTTTAAATTACAATAGAATTTTTTTTTAAATAAAAAAGTGAATATATTAGTTAATTAGAAATTAAATAAATAAATTGATAGATTGATAGTTAAACAAGCATGTGAATTAAAAAGAAAGTTAATAAATTATTAAATAAATAAACAAATAAAAAATGAAAAAAATTCATTAAAAAATTATTTGCCTAGTTATTTAATGAATAAATAAAATAAATAAGTAAATAAATGAACAAGCAATTAGATAAATAAATAAATTAAATTAAAATTTTCTTTTACCTGATTTAAACCGCCGTTTTCAGAAACAAATGGTCCTACGGCCCCTGCCGCAGTGGACATATTTTTCAAGTATCGAAAAATTTTAATGCTTCAGCTGATCCAAGATATAGAAAAAAAAACAATTAGTTATACATTTAATTAAAATATATAATTGAATTATTTATAGTATATAATTATTTTGCAATTTCTATTTCTTCCTTTCTTTTGAAGCGTTGAACACTTCGTTTGAAAGCACACTAGCTATAAATAATTTTCCTATGGTCAAAGACAAAGTGTAAATTGTCGTAATGATGTCACATTGATTTTCTACAACAGCAAGTTGATATGACATGCTAAATCAACTGCATTTCATTGGTCAGGACAACACACAAAGGGGTGATTTTTATCAGCTAATTTTTTTTTTTCTGTAAATATCAAAACAATATGCACATTTTTACAAGTAGCTTGACTTTTTTTGAAATATATTTTAACATTATTTGGATATTCTTTTAAATAATTAATCAACGTCAGTTATTGTCACTTGTCTTGATGAATAAATAAATAAATAATTTATCAAAAAAAATAACGAACCATTTGGCATTTAAAATAAAAGATAAAACAATTTTGTTTTTTTTTTTAACTATTAATATTATTTTATTCATTCACTCATTAGAAAATGTACCAAAATTTTTGTTTATCAATATGATTTTTTCTAAATTTATTCTTCTGTTGATTGTTTTTATTTTGGTTTTAAATTAGAATTTTTTTTTACCATTTTTTAAAAAAACATTAGCTCTTTAATTTCCAAAAACAACATAAATATTTAAACACAAATTATTCGTCGTTTTTAAATATTAATGAAGACAAAAACTAAACAAATTAAAATTAAGGCAAACACTTAAACTGTACACAGTTGCCTATCAAATTTCACAAAACAATTAATGTTTTATCAAAAAAATTATATCAGCTATAAAGTATGATTTTTATTTTTTTTTTCCAAACTCATCTCGCTTGAAAATTAACATCAAACAATAATTTTTAAAAAAAACCGTGAAAAATAAAAACAAGCATATTTTATTTTTCACAATTTAATAATAATTATTATTATTATGAGTTCAGTATTCTACTGTACACATTGACTTTTCGAAAAAAAAAAAAAAAAAAAACAAAATTTCTTTTCTTTACAATTTTTAAAAATAGAAGAAAAAAAAATATATATTTTTTTTTATATATACTATTTAATAATAAAAACTGTGTTGTTTATGATGTTAATTGTAATGAAGAAAAAAAAAAAAAAGAGCAGCAGCAACAGCAGCTTAATTTAAATAGAGAAAAATTAAATAGCTTCAAGTGAATTTTGCCATTGATGTGATTGCAATGATGATCTTAAATTGTTGCTTGGCTTAAGTGGCTGTGAGCAACGAATTGCATCAGGATATCTTTCATGATAACGTTCTAGACGTAAATATTTAACAGTAACAAGTTTACCATCAAACCAACAACCATGAAGTGCACGATAAGCCTTACCAGCATCATCATGTGTCATACATTTAACATAAACACAACCTTCACGACTACCACGATCAACTCTAATATGTAAAACTTTAACACTATCACCACATTTTTCTAAAACAGCATCTTGTATTTTGACCTCCCAATCATCTTCAATTTCAACATCTGGATCAAACATATGACGCATTTTTAAACATGGTGTTGGTGATACAGCTAAACTATTAACTGAACCTTCCATTGTTTCAAATGCTTGTCCTTGCCATACTTTTGTTTTTTTAGTATTATTATTAACACCACCAGCAGTATTTAATGATGTATTTGATGTATTTAAATTTGGTAACCAACGCCATACGTAAAACTCTTCACCAGATACTTGTTGAACTTCACGACGTATTCTTGATTCATTTTCATCAATAAATTTCAATGCTTTTTCCCATATATTTGACATTTTTTTACGATCTTTTGGTGGTATTAAATTATCACGTACATGATTTATGGCAACGTAACTTTCTTGACTTCCACCAGGACTTGTTGTTGCTGAATTTTGATAATGTAATTCAACCATACTTATTATTTCACTTACCAATTGGTATATTTCATTTTCAGTTGATTTTTTATATTTAATATACCAAATTGTTAATCTGTGAATACCCAATGCTGCTGCAAGACCTGATGATAATAATTATAAAATTAATTATTATAATATTTATTTGTTTTAAATAATAATAGGATTTGTTTGGATTTGGTTTACTTATGATTTGGATACAGGAATTTTTTTGGTACATGAAGGTTTCGTTAATTTACAATTATCAAATAATGTATCTGTTATAAATTTACCAATTGCAATTATGATGATTGTTGATAAAACAGTAAATACTTTACGTTTTATTAAACAGTTTATTGGTAAATCAACGTTTGTCATGATCATTCCAACTTTTCCTTCTAAACGTGCTTGAAATACTTTTTCCTGTTGAATAAAAATCCAATTTAGCTAATGAAAATTACTTGTATTAGTTTGAAATAATTACCATTGAATCGAGAACTTGAGGTGAGACATCAGCTTTATCATCAACTTCAATAAGTGATATTCCCCATTTTGCATTTTCAAATATCAACAATTGGGCATTATGAAGATCACTAGTTATCTCAAATGGTTTCTAAGAAATAAAAATAAATAGTTAGAAAAATAATTAGATATTCTTATTTCGAAACAATTAAATACCTACCACTTTGTTACTTTTCAACATGTTGATAACTTCTGAATCAGTTATGTATGGTCGTTCATCTTTATCATCACAAGCAGATGATATTGATTTTTTAATTAATATTGGCCGAATTTTTTTCAACAATTGCATTACAGTTGCAACGTTTTCATTGAGTAAACAATTCACACCAGGTTTGTCATGATCAGATTGAGAACAAATTGTTACACCAGTTTCTATAAAATAAAATATTTTTTCAACTTTTACTCCTATCATTAAAAGTACCGTTACTATTAATATTTAAGAAAATTAATCAATTCAATTAATGGGAAAAGGTTTAAGAAAAAAAACTAATAAAAATATTATTACAGTATTTATTAATCAATGACGAAAAAAAATTAGAGAAAAATACATTGTAAATCTTGATGTTCCTCACTATATTTTAGTTTAATTTAATATCAAAAAAATAATAAATCAAATTGAAGTTAATTAACACTATTTAGTCGATAAACTTGACACAGTTTTTTCATGTAAACAAAAGCAATACAAGATAGAAAAAAAATATCTATAAAAAATAAACTAGAAAAGCCCAAAACCTTTTGGTAAAATTAAATTGATATTAATAATAACGGCAGCAGCAAAAAAAATAGAAAAAGAAAAGTGATTTGAAACAAAAAAAAACAAGTTGGATATTAGTCGGAATACCTACCAGCTGGTAACGATGGAAAAGTTTCAGTTTTACTACCAAGACCCAGATAAACAACAGCGATAACTCCAAAAAAAAGTGCCAACACAATGACCAATACCATTGATATCATATTTTGATTATTACGTGTATCATCTTTGGCTGTGTTGACTGGTGTCTTAAATGCTCTTGTGACAATGTCTCTTGGTCTGTCATTTGTTGGTGCAGCATATCTACAAAACCCATCAATTAAAATACTTTTGCTAATATCAAATTAACAAAAATTAGCTTACCTTGAGTTTGAAGTATTAAAGGTTGATCGATAATTTGAGTAATGCCCATTTGTATCTAAATCTTTAGCCTCAGGACGAAGTGAATGACGCAAAGGAGTATCTAAACAAAAGAAATGACAATTAATTAGTAAATTTGTCTTGTTTCTTAAGCTGAATAATAAATGATAAAAGAAAAATTATTAAATATACTTTTGACTGATGTACGTGTTGGAAGTGTTGCACCAGCTGTTTGTGAACTTAGTCGTCTTGTAAAATCTGATAAATATGGACTTTCATAATTAGCAAGTAAATCATTAACTTTTAAATCATCACGTTTATAAGTTTTATCATCTTTGACCATTGGAATTGGTGATATATCTGGCTTAAATGGTGGTGATATATATTTATCATCTTTTGTGTTATTTATTAGCTTTCTTGTTGATTCATATGTTGATTTAATTGATGAATCATTATCGTTCAATTTAAGTATATCTTTACGTAGATCAAAATTATTTATTGATGATGTTGTTGTTGTTGTTGTTATTTTAGTTGATGATGATTCAGTATTATTTTTATATTTAATTGGTGAATAAGGCTTGCTGTAATCATCATCAGGTAAATCAGAATCTGAGCCTGTTTCTAGACCATCATCTTTGTTATTTTTACTTGATGTTTTTGAATTTAATTTTTCTTTTCTTGATAATCCACGTGATATTGAATTTGTTGGTACATCATTATCAAATTCAGGTTGTATTTCTTTTGATTCAGAATTTCTTGATGCTGTACGACGTTTTGATGGACTTTTTTGGCCACCTGTTGCTGCATTTATAATTGTTGATGATGTTGTTGTTGTTGTTGTTGATGATGGAGGTGGTGCTGCAGCTGGTGGTGGCATTGGATTTGCCATTGTTTGGCGACGATTAACAGCTGCTAATTTTTTCTTACGATTTGTTGTTGATGATGTATCATCATCAGTTTCATCACTGCTGTATCTAAAAATTATAAAAATTAATTATATATTTTTACATATAAAACAAACTGATATTCTATATTTTTTAGTTAATTATTTTTTAATTACTTTTGCCTATTTAGAATAATAAATTTATTGCTGTTGTTGTTATTCAAGTATATTTATAAATTATTTTTGATTAATATATAAAAATAGAGATGAAAAAAATGTCGGTTGTAAGGGGCAAGAGGGGAAATGACTTACCGGGCAGCGAGTGAATGCCGTGAACCGCCACTACCACCTTTTGATGCCATCAAGTTGTTGAGTTTTTTAATCAAAATTTTTCTGGTTGTTGGAGTAACTGGTACAATTGGATGTCCAAATGAAGCCAACTTTGTACGAAGCTCTTGATCAGTAAATGTTTCAGCAGACATTATGACTGTGTTTTTATTTTTTTACGTAGATATATATATATAATTTGCTTTTTTTTTGTTAAATTTAAGGTTGTTTTGCCTCGCGGTATAGACGGCACAATCACAAACACACATAAACAAATACACTATTTATTGTTTGATGATTTATTTAATAAGACATGCAATTAACAAATTTATTTAATATGAAAATTTATTAATTTGTTACAAAAAAAGACGAAAAAAACACATGAAAATATGACGAATAAAAGCCGCACTTAAACTCTCAACGACACACAAGAAGAGCCCATGTTAGACAAGGTTTTTTTTTTTATTATTATGACGACGACGACGACGATTTGTACAACCGCTATTTGGTTCGGATGATTTCGTTAATAAGGCGAAAATCGAAATTATTATTGGCTAATCGAAAAAGACGCCGGCTGTAGATGGCGTTTGTGTGTTAGAAATAAAAACAGAGAGAGAACAACGCGGCAATATAAAAAGATAAAGAGACAATAATATCTCATGACGTCATTAATTAATTAACGATAAAATAGATGTAATGTCTTATTTTTGTGGTATAATTAAACTGTTTAAACTTTAAATATAAATAAAATAGGCAATCAGTGGTGTAATTTTTTAAGTTTTAATTAATTATTAGTGTCTAAAAAAGAATAGATTGACAAATTCTGTTATTTGTTTTTCTTGTTATTCAATAACATGTAGTGTTTTTTGTTTATTTTTTGTCATTGTTTTAGATAGTGATGATTGACTACTGATGAACTCATTTGATGTAAGTAATTCATATTGATTTTTTATTTAATTTTTTTTATTGACTGAATAAAGTACCTGTTGTTTAGGTTTAAAATAAAAAAACACACTTGTTGATCGATTGACTATTCAGTTAAATTAATTATAAATTACTCAACCGTGTTTTGATAATCCTAATCAACTTGGTGTTTATTAGATCGTTTATATGGCATTTTATAAAGAGAAATAGAACTTGTAATATTTTTACAATTAATAAGCAATCATTATTATTGACAAAGGTTGATCGTTTATTTATTGAATATTTTATAATTTGATGTCAATGCATAAAGCATTTATTTTTTTTGTTCTATACCTTATTTTTTTTTTTTAGTAATTTCAATGCGTTTTGATTGATTTTTATTTCCGGTATTTTATGATATCTTGTTTGCATCATTGACAATAAAAACAAGGCTAAAAAATTATTTTAATATTCAAGATTTTTTTTACTTGAATTGTAATTATGAAAATTGTTTCTATAATTTTTTTTTTTTTATTGTAATTAAAAAAATATTGTGCAAATAATTATTCAAATGAAGATGATTTTATTTTTGAATGATTTTTCTTTGACGTAGACAATCTAATTATTATATAAAAAATATAAATTTATCGTCTGATAGAAAATTTATTCATTTAGTTTAATCAATTGAATTTAATCACGAAATTCATAAGATGATTATAAGATAGTAATATAGTTGTTTATATAGATCAGAGTAAATAAATACCTATAAATTTTATATTAAAATATTAGTTGAAATATTTTCCAAAATAAAGCAATAAAAATAATAGTAAAAATTATTTTTGTTGTTTCGTGAATAATACGGAATCTGAAAAAAATAACAGAAAATATTATGAGTAAATCATGCAGCGTCTTGGATAGATAAATGATGTCTTATGTAGAAAATAAAATAAAATTTATCCCAAAATTAAAATGAAAATTAGTATGCAAAATTGACCTTTTTTGTCGTTCTTTGCTTGCTTCCAAAGTATTTAATCCCTCTTTAAATAAATAAATTTTGACTCCAATTATATAACTTCTACAGTATTCTTTCCAATTGAATCCAGTTAATGAAAATTTGAATATTTTTTGATCTTCTTGATCGAGTCGTTTCCACATTGACGGTACATTATTAGCCTTCCAATTCCAATCTTTCATTGAAAAATATACCAAAGCATCCAAGCTTGTAAATAGCTTACGCATCATTTTGTATAATTTTGGTTTTTGTCCAGTGCATAAAAATATTAAATCCACCAATAAAGCCGGTAAAAAATGTAAAAAAATCATTGATAGATTATATACCAGTCTGTTTTTAAATGGTGTCATTGTCAGGTACCATTTTGCTTGTAAAATTGGATATTTACGACCAAACTTAAGACAATAATCAATACAAAACTCATTCCAAGTAATTGGTGCATCAGTTGTCGATACATAATTGTATATCAACATGTCATCATTGCGTCTAAAATTAAATCAATCAAATATCAATATACATTTGCTATTTTCGTTTAACTAATTCTTGAAAATTACCTTGTTGTTCGTGTAGCAACATCCCAAGCACATGCAATTAATGCATTAACTGTGTAATCAACAGGTACTAAATTTGCTTTAACATTTCGATCAAAATTTGCTGTTTTTAAAATTCCTAATGATACAGCCGCGGCACCACCAGTTGGTCCATAGTAATTATCAACCCAACCTGGTAATGGCTCTTCAGCAACCGATATTACTAAAAAAAAAAAGTTTAAGTTTAATTCAGTTCACTCAGTTATTTTTGTTTGATAAATGAATAAATCTTTAACTCACTTATTGCTGGCCTGAAGATACCCACTGGTTTATCACAACTCATTTGTCTGACGCATTTTTCTGCCAGAGCTTTTGTGAATGTGTACGTGTTTGGCCAATTTTTTAGAATTCTATAAAATTATTTTTTAAACGAATTATAAATAGTATTTGTTTTTGTGTTGAATTATTTTTATATGTACCTTGGGAGGGCATCGTCGATTGCCTCATCTGACAACGTCTCAGCTACAATTTTAAAATTCTCATACTCAATAGGATGAGGATAAATTTTTTCTTCAATAATTTCCTCGTGACAATTTGAATATGCAGTTGATACA
>JAPYYR010002921.1:0-11718 GCA_030523065.1 Aphidius colemani | reverse complement strand
TTTTTTTTATTAAATTAACTATAAACGTCACTATTAATTAACTAGGCATAAATCTTTAACAATTTTTCGAACAAAAAATAATATAAAAACTTGCAAAAATTTAAAAGGTTTTAGCTTTCTATGTAATTATATTCCCAAGACAGCATATGTATTTTCCTTTTTGCTTTATTTTATGTTTTTTTTTTTGTCTTTTATTTTTTTCTCTCGTCATAAAATTGCGAAAACACACGTATACATTTTTTTTTTTTATTTTTTTCAATCGATCACGAAATATCTGTCAAGAATAAGTAAAAAAAAAAAAAATATAAAAAAATAAAATTAATAAAAGTGAAAATTATAAATCGAAAAGAAAAAATTGGGTATACTTTTATTGTCAATAAAAAAAATAGAAAAAATGAAAAAATATTATTTAAAAATTCCTTTAATATACTAATTAAATATAATATATCAAAAAATTATATTTCATTATTTAAATAAATGAAAATAAAATTATATTTTACGAGTTATTTGTTCATGATTGATAGACACTTTAATGTTCCAAGTTTAAATGTGTAGGTGGAGTAATAATAATTCAATATATTTTACGAATACCTTGAAGTATATAAAGTGTAAAATCACTTGAATATTTTCATTAAATATATTTGTAAAACAGTTATCAATAATCCATGTTGTTATGATTCTTTCCTCATACCTCTCAATCGTTTCTGACTAGAGTATTTAATGTAACTATGTATTCAATACACGTGACATACCTTGAGGCTTTTATGTTGTCCAAGTCACGTGCACAACAAACAGTGCAAATATTTTCATATAAAAAAAAAATAAAAATATTGTAAATGAAAAAAAAAAAAAATATGCATAACAAGCTGTATATTAGTGTACAGCTAAATGAACATGGTGGGTTCAATGTAAGCTGTTTATAAAAATTTCAAATGGAATTTTAAGGTGTATTAGTAATTCAAGAAGCTGAAAAGGTGTCATTGACAAATAGACCGGATATTTACTAGCAAAATAACGTTTAATAACTAAAAAAACAAAATAACAAACAAAACAATTTTCACTTTTTTTTTAAATACATCAATTTTTGTAGGAGTTTTTAATATTTTTGAATTAAAAATTATTTTAAATTTTTTAATTTAAAAATATAAATGTAAAATAAACGAGACATATTTTTGTGTAAAATATGTTTTTAATTTGTCGAAATTTATCTCAATCAAACAGCAATACATTTGGCTTATAATTGAGGACCCAACTTGACTAATAATAATTTTTATAAATAAAAAAAGAATTATTTAAATAATGTAATAATAATTGATTGCATTTTTTTAATTTTCAATTGAAAAATTAATTAAAATTATTTTTATTGACAAAGTAAAGTCGTTGATACTATTAGGACATAAAAAAATTCACGTTATGAGCTAAGAGTCATGATCGAAGAAAGAACGATTATTGCTTGAGGCAAGTTAATCATGAACGGGTCAAAAATAAAAATGCAATAAAATATATACAAACAAACTGATAGAAGTAATTGGCATGTTAGAATGCATGCAGGTTTGTTGGGTGTAAAAAGTTTTGAAAAAAAAAAAGGTGGAGCCACCCTAAAAGGCAGAATAAATCAATTTATGATATCGAAAATTTTTAAATTATTTATAGACAAAAAAAAGTTTAATAAATAAGCGAATTGTCTAGCTACATATAAAGTAGTCCTCAGGGGGCTTTATACCAAAATAATTATCATAATTTTTTTTTTTCCTTACCTCCCTTGGCAAATTTTCTGTCATTAGAAAGTTGATATTTTACAAAAATACATAGAAAAAAAAATCGAGATATTTCACAAATTCTTGTGTTTTTATTTTTAATAGTTTTATAATTTTTTTTTTTTTTTCTATAAAAAAAGGACATAGTAATAATTGGCTGACAAGACAATCCCATTATCATCGACAAAATAATCATCAGATTGTACTGGATAAGTCAACGTTTTTCTGATGAATGAAATCATGAAAATTGCAGGATATTTTCTATGGTCAATAACAAGCAGCAAATTTATTGAATATAATTAACTTTGATTGATTAATTTATAATTAAATTATAAATCTAAAATAAACGATGTATAAATGTATTTTTAATTTGTCTAAATTCATCTTAACCAAACATCAATACATCTGACCTATAATTGAGGCTTCAACCCAACTTTCTTAATTATAATTTACATCAAAAAAAAATATAATAATTATAGTGTAATTAAAAATAGATTAAATAATTATGTAAGAGAAATATAAAGCAACACTTGTTGGTGTTTCAATGCTGTTTGCTTAGATTTTTTTAGTTTAATAATTTAAATGGTAATTTTTCAAGGCTAAAAAATCTGTCTAAAGTGAAAGAAGAAATTTTTTAATGACTATATTTACGTAGACAATGGTCTGAAAAAAATATAATTATATATATCGTCAAATTTTTGTTTGAAAAAAACTGATAATTATCAAGTATGTGCGATAATGTATTTATAATAAAATTTATATGATAAAGTCACGTGAATCCAAAGAAACGAGACAAGACATTTCAAGGCGCAACATGAGTCATATGTTAACAGGAGAAATATCATACAGATTAGCTGACTTTTACCAAGTAGGTGGACTATACTTCTTCGCAATCCTTGATACTTGATATACAAGTGATCAGAAAGGAGCATTTTATGTATTTTTTTTTGAGCTATTGGAAGGGCAATCCTCATGGCACGTGCAACAGTCTCATGTAATGAAATCACGTGTAGCACGTGAATACAAAATAATGTAAAAAAAAGAAATTCATATTCACGTGAATTATCATTTTATTATTATTTCTCTTTCAACATTTACTCTAGTAGACTATATAAATACATTGCCAAGACAAAACGCATTTATTTTTAATTTTTTTTTTTTTTTAAACTTTTAATATAGCAACACCCAAGTCCAAAAGTCAGAAAATCCATTGCAAAAATAATATCCCAGATTTTTATGAAGAAAAAAATAAAATACTTTTAATTTTTATAAATAAATTATTTTGTTTTTCTTTTAGCAGCTTAATAATTAGCAAACTATTTAACAATTTATATGTAAAAAAAAAACAAAATTAATGCAAAAAATAACAGCAAAAGATATGTTGGCAATTTAAAGTAAAAATATATATTTTTTTCTATTTTTTATAAATAATTATAAATAATAACAATGAAAATTTTCCTCGTGAAAATTATAATTTTAATTTTATTGAATAAAAACAATCTTAATTAGCTGAATTAACTAATTTCTGGAAAAAACTAAATAAATTAGAAAAAAAAAAAAAAAAAAAAACATAATAATCGAGCTTCAAGATCACGGATGGGAAGCAACGACGCGAAACGTAAAATTTCTAATGCATGATATTTTGTGATTTTCGTGTTATAATTAAATGAAAAATAATGAAAAAAATATATTCAATAATTCACACCAATTAACAGTTAAGATAAGACGAC
Source organism: Aphidius colemani (assembly GCA_030523065.1). Classification (NCBI taxonomy): domain Eukaryota; kingdom Metazoa; phylum Arthropoda; class Insecta; order Hymenoptera; family Braconidae; genus Aphidius; species Aphidius colemani. The sequence continues at coordinate 8,231 of JAPYYR010002921.1, read as the reverse complement.
CAAATAATTCTGTGCCATCAAATAGACGAATTCTCACGAGACTAAGCAACTAATAATTCCATTTGAGGATAAATTGATAGCTTCATAAAGTCAGCACTTTGATGTGTCACTGAGTATTGCCAGCGGCATACTAAACTACTCAATGAAGTATAAAAAAAAAAAAACATCAACAGCATAGTGTCAAGTAGATATTAAAAACAGTTTGCGATTAAATATAAAATTAAATTTGCACAGTGCAATTTGGATTATTTCAATTGAATCAAACAGAAAAATATACAAATAAAAATGAAAAATTATTGATAGTTTTATCATGATGAAAATAATATTGGACAGCAAGTCAATCGATGATTGATGACAACATGTGATTTATTGTTCCATCAACACGTTCATATTATACTGGCGCTTCAAGTGTCGCAAGGGTGCATTCATATCAAATTAATTTTCTATCTAATGCAGTCATTATTGTGCAAGAGAATTACTTATACATGGGCAAATCTTTTTATACTTTTATTATTCATTTTTCATTGATTTTTTATGCAGTATTCCATCGTCCTTATTCCTTTTTATGTATCAACGAAAAATAAATGAGCTTATTATACAAAATATCAAAAGTGAATTGATAAATTTGAAATATAATTGATTTTTTTAACTCAAATTTATTGATCTATTTTTATTTTTTTTTATTTTTAAAACTAATTGCGATGAAATTGTATAATTTTTGGACGAAAAAAAATTATAAATTTCATATTAAGCTTGAGTTAATTGATCAAATATAAAATCCCTTGTAGGATATGTGTAAAAAAAATTTACAATTTTTAATAATTCGAATTGTTTTAGTAATTTGAATTTGATAATTTAAAATTATTTTTTAAAAAATTTATCACTTAATTACACGCACCTGGCATAAGACGTTCCTGTGGATATCCCAAGACATTTTTCAAAACAGCAAAAACTGCCAATGTTATGATAATATTTTTCTTCATATTTTATATTAAATTTTTTCACTCTATATTAATAAAAATTTTTAATTGTCACAATATTTAATAATTATTTTATTTAAAAAAAAAAAATTAAAAAATCACATGAAAATTGATTACCTCAATAAATTTTCAAATAATAATTAGTTATATATTTTTTTTGATTGAAATAATAATAATGTAAATTAAAAATTAAAAAATAATGATAATAAAATAAACGAAAGTTAAGTGAATCCGACAATTTTTGTGCGATATTGTCAGGAGTTGTGGTCGCTGACGTACTCGGCGGTAGTCTGGAGGGCAACCAGACGCTTTCACCGGTTTTATACTCTGAGTACGAAAGCACCTCTTGATAATTCAAGTGGGAGATATCTCAACGACATTGTATAAATATAAACAGAAAAAAAAATAAATAAATAAAATCATACAAAATATCCTAACCAAGTGCAATTCAAAAAAAAAATAATTGAAATATTTTATTGTCCATTAAAATTTTGTCATAAAATTTTTCATAAATTTGGGATAATTTATCATCAACTGAATGATCAAGACATGTATCATCATAATTAATGGCATATATCATTGCTTAATTTAGATTTACAAGTTAATAAATTGAAACGTGAATGTAAAAAATATAAAATGATATCGATAACTTGACTAAAATAGAGATTTCTTTGTATTTTTTTTTATAATTGAAAATTTAAGGGAGTGTAAAATGCTAGATTGACATTAAACATATCTTATAATATCGTTGTATTCAAATAAAATACTATATATGCAATGAATAAACATCAATTTAAATATCTATGGTACAATGTAAATTTGAAAAATTATATACATCATCATCTTGATGAAAAAAGTTGCTCAATGTATCTGTAGAATATTTTTTATACAAACACACTTGCCACATGCACAAATGAGCATATCAAAAATCAATATATGAAAGGGCTTGATTTATTATTTTCAACACTAAATTCAATTATACATATAAACAGAAATAATAAACAAAAAAAGAAAGTCATTGTATTCACGAGATGTTGAAAGATGAAAATATCTGTATTAAAATTTTTTTTTTTCTAAATGTTTATCATATGAATTATTGAATTGTATATTTTCATTTAAATTTTTATTGATAATAAAATATCTTCTACTCTTTATAAATGCCTAGATTTTAATGTTTATACTAATAAATATACAAAAAAAAAATTACAAATATAAACTACCCACATTAGAGATTTATAATCAATAATAAAATTTTATAAAAAATTTAAAAATATAATCAAACAATAAATAATTAAATGAACTTTAAATTATATAAAAAGAAAAAAGTCATTATTATTGTTAAATAATGGGTGAATTGTTAAAATGAAATAAAATTGTTAAACAATGAAAAAATAAATTTAATTATTTATTGTTGTTGTTAATAATAAAAGGCATTTAATTAAAAATTCAATTTTAATTTTGTATTTGTAATGAAAATTTTTACAGTCAAATTTCATTATTTTTTGTAGATTTTAATAACAATTTATTAGACCAACAATGACCTCTTGTCCGTCTGCATAAATATTTAAATATTAACGTTAAATTTATTGCAAACAATCTCTCAGTGGTAATAATATAAAAAATCCAAATAAGAAAATAAAAATTATTATCTTTATATGTGAGTGATATATGTCCTAGTTATACAAGTGATTATTGATTTTTATAACTGTCCATATTACTTGAGACTCAATATCTGCCAATTAATACCTCATAAAAAAAAAAAGAAAAAAGGAAATCATTGACGGTGATCTCAGGCATAAGTCAAATCATGCGCCAAAGTGAATCGATGTCAATCCAATCACACCTGACCTTAGAAAAAAGCAAATAAAATATAAACTTGCACATAAAAATTTTTCCGCCAATTGAATACAACAAATATGAGTATAAAAATATTAACAATATGGTTGTATATTCAATAAACAGTCATGACGATTTTTTTTTTTTTTTTTTACATTTATTTTATGTAATTGGCGAATAAATTTGTAACCCTTCAATCAAGCAAGTGACGAGAAATGACGTGGCTTGTCTACTTATATGGCTTTTAATTTTAAAAACAAGATTTTTTTGTCTTATAAAAGTGTTACTTCAAATTAATAACCCGTAGAGATACAAGAAATGAAAAAAAAAAATTGTAGTAATCACTTGTTTCGTTAATTGTAAAAATAAAATAAATCAAGTCAGAAAAATTTTGATAAAAAAATACAAATAAAATATTTGTCGTAATTTTTTAATTAAAAAATTAAATAATAATTCATGAGAAAATTTATGAGTGATAATTTCTTTTCTTATGAGATTAATATGCATTAAGATTTTTTTTTTATATCAAATTTATGTAAAATGTCTGTGTGAATATACAACACCTGCAAACGTCTCTTCCTCTTTTTCTTTTTTTACTACATAATATTCATTACGTTGTAGTTCCGCGTTTCTGAAACTTGAAATAATTATTTGCCTGTTGGAATCATTGTCATGTTGCTTTGAACAATACCCAATCATAATGTTTGTTACCTGATTACCTCATACATGTTTTATCGTTAACAATCATGAGGATATAATACAATAATATCTTGAACATTGTGAATCTCAGCTTCTGTTCATGTCACGAAAAATGCATAAATACTTGGAGCGAAAGTTTCTACCTCAAGTTAACAACAAATGAAGATGAAAAATAAAAATAAATAAATTAAACAGGAGATTTAATGAGACACGCTTAACGATGCATCTTGATAGAACTTCATGACTTTAAATTCATGACCACGACCTGGGTAAGACACAACAACTGATATGGCGTAAATTAATCACCTCGTTAAATGCTGCTTGTCGAAAACAAAAATTTCTTATTTAATTTTTTTCTTTTTGATTTGATCAATTTGATATAGATCACCTTTTTGACCTTTTTATTTATTTTCAGATCAATTTTTGCTGATTGTTTTTACTTCAGATGTGCAGCAATTTTTGATTAATTTTTCAAGTCATCGTCGAGGTAATATTTTATATGTAAGAACAAACGAAAGGTGCCCTAGAAAAACTACACATTTGTCCTTGAATATTACAACATACATATAGAAAAAAATAAACTCCATCAGAACCATACATGACCTCAATGATGATGAATCAGTTCATCTCCTTTGTTGGAAAATGCAAATAACGTCGAGAAAAATTCAAAAATATGTCGTTAGAATTAAAATGAAACTTACATTTGTACATGTAGCCAAAAAAATAAATATTTCTATTCAAAAATTTCATGAAATTATGATTCTATTATTTAAACAACACCTTAATGAAATTATTCTAAAAGTTTTAGAAATTAATTTCAATGATTTTTATTTTTTTTATAATTTTATATTTTGCCATTATTTGTAGACGAAATTGGGCATGTTTTGATGGTCGTACTTGTCAAAAGATAATTTTTAAATTGAAATTTATTATCAGTAAAATAAATACAAGAATCAATTCAATGACATAATGAGTAATTTAAATTTAAGATCTATTTTTTTCCAATTAATAATAAAGTATAATTATTTTTTAGGGTTCATTGAGTGAGCTGATGGTTAAGTGGGCAAGAGCTCTGCGTAAGGAACTTGTTTTTGGGGTTCAAATACCAATGGAGAAAAAAGTTTGCAAACTTGGCGTTTCTCGACATCTACCGTTATGAAAATAATGTTGGGGGTAAATATAATCTAGCATAGACCATGTGAACTACGCACATCGTCTACGCCAGATAATATCTGCCCCAAAAACCCACAAACATTTTTTTTTTCAATAAAAAAAGCTCTTCAATAATAATCATTCAATAAAATTTCATGCGGCCAAAAATTTAAATATAAAATTTAATTTAATATACAAACAGACATAATTTATAAAGATGATTATAAAAACTTTATTCTATTTTATGATACTGCAAGTCTTCTCGTCATTTCGATAACGTAATCATTACAAATTTATAACTCTGAATTACGTTGATACATGAGTGTATTTTGTTGGCTTATTTACACTTTCCTATGACCAATTGTTAAACAATCTGATTGCAAAACTATTTATTTCTGCATGTTCCTCAGTGGTGATAAAATACGAGTATTTTATTTATTTATTTTTTATCAAGCCTTCACTGATAATATCATTTATATCTATTTATTTTCATCATGCTGGTGCTAAACAACAACAAGTAACTTATGAAGTTATTAGCCTACAGCTCAGGGTTGTTTTTTTTTCATTTTTTTCAAATTAATTTTACAATATATATACGACGTGATGTATTGTTATGTTTCGACTACTTTTATTTGCTATAAATTCAGAAGCTGCATGTTATAATTGTCCGAATCACCTACGCAATAATATTCATTCTTGTCAGAAATTTTCAACTCACATATCTTGCAAAATGTTGTACTCCTTCAGACAAATATGACAACAAAGAGAATTATGTTTTTAATTTACATATACATGCATTCAGAAACCAGTAGAATTTTTTAACTGCAACTATTTTCTCTTGAGGTTTATTTTTCAAATTCATTTTTAATAAAATAAAAATCTATTGGTAATCTTTGTGAAACCACAGTTATTCTTTTGATCGAATTTCCATGTCATTCAAATATTTTGATTAATTCTTATAAAATTATTTCATGTTGCATTGTTTAATAGAAAAACCATTTAAATAAACTATTTTTTCATTGAATACAAAATGCTACAAAGCTTTTATATTTAATATTTTTTATAATCCAAAAATTAAATATTAACATTTATATTTTTAGTAAAATTTTATATTTTCAAATAAAATGCAAATGTTTAAAATTTTATGACTCAAATTCTTGTAGATTTCTCTTTTAACTTGATGATTTATATTTTACAATGAAAATATATATTTTTTTTTCAAGAAAAAATTAATAAATTACTTTTTTTTTTTAAATTTTAATTAATAATCAATTTTTTTTTCATAAAAAATTCTTCAAAATTAAAACAATTTTAAAAATAAAATAATAACTCATGTCATTTTAAAGAGGTCCATTCAATAATGAAAAAAAAAACAAAGAAATTATTTGAAAAAAATAATCAGACATTTGAAAGGGTCGTATAACCCAACTTGAAGAATAATTGCAAACCTCGAGTATCGTAACAGAGAAGATATGTTGATCATAAAGTGTCGTCTCACTTTTCTCACCGCAAAAGTAATATAACTGTTTACTCGATATGGTATCTTGTGCAACTTGACAATATATATATTCAAATACCTTATTTTTCTCTTTTATTTTTTCTGTGTATTTTCATCTATACGTATTTTTTTTTTTACATACACAAACTCTTGTATTAAATAATATGTTTTTTTATCCGCGCATTATCCAATAATTCCATCGCTCGGCAGAAGGTCCTTGACTCATTAAATTATCCACTTAAATAACATAGTAAAATATACATTTATCCATCTTGAATGAATTGAATTTTCATATAAAAAAAAATGAATATTAATTAGAAAAAAAAAATTAATTATAACAATTAAAATTAAAATTTGTTTTTTTTTTCTTTTTTTCCTTATCATTGTTTTTCTTTTATTCATCTACTGATAAATATTTGTTGGATTGTTTTTTTTTTCATCGTTAGAATGACTATGCAATGTTTAAAAATATTTATTAAAATTATTTTGTTTTATAATAGTGTAGAATTTATGGAATTCATTGCACGCCCTTGCATTCTCAATCGTCTCTCAAATGCCATGACGCTCCTTATTATTAGTCTTCTTCTTCATCGTCTTTACCAGTTTTATCATCGTTTTTTTTTTTTTATAAGCATGTAAATGTACACTGAGGCTTGAACTATGTCACTTGTTGTTTTGTATATGCATAAACGAATATCTGGTGACCTACTATGTAAGCAAGTTCTCCTCGTTGATCTTTGTTTATTGCATTCGAACCCACACAATGTTTGCATTATTTTGATCGAAAAAAAACAAAAATTACATAAATCAATGAAAAAAAATCACCACTTCACATTCGAGATGCTTTTTGTAGCTGCATGTTCAGTTAAACTATTATATGCATTACACCAGTGTTCTTGAAATCTCGGAATTTATATAAATTTCTTTTTTATTTTATTCAATTAATTGGCTCGTTGTCGTTTGGGCGGACACTTTTATATTTTGCTTTGATTGTTCATCAATTTACACTAAAAATTTCTTTTACAAAAAACTTTTTTTTATTTTTTACTGTGAGCTAATGTTTTCCACGACAAACGAGTCGTATTTCAAGATGGAAACAATTTTTTAATCACCAAAATTAATCTCATCATCATAATGAAACTTTTTTATCAACTTGAAAATATATTCTTCGTTATTTTAGCAGATAAAATTCTACAGCAACAATATCGAATAAATAATATATAATTCTGCAAGTAAATATGACCATCAAATTGATTTATCCACAGCAATTAAATACAATATATTACTTCATCAAAATTTTAACTTTTAATCTATATAATAAAAAGACATGACCGGATCCTTGGAAACGCAGTATTACGTAAACTACTGGTCCGATTTTAATGAAATTTGGCATAGTCATTGAGTTTAAGCTCAGGAGTGTTTATGATCGCGAAAAAATTACCTAGGTCACGTTTTACGATCACTAGGAAGTCAAAATGAGTATTTCGATTAACTTCAAAATTTTTTATATTAAATAGTTTTTTTCCGAAGAGTGGACATTAGGAATGCATCAGTTTGTTAAAATTTGGTTAAGTTTTTAAGTTTTTGAGTGTTTAAGTGTTTAAGTGTTTAAGTTTTTAAATTTTTGAGTGTTTGAGTGCTTAATTTTTTAAATGTTTAAGTTTTTAGGTTTTTAAATTTTTAAGTGTTTGAGTGTTTAATTTTTGAAATGTTTGAGTTTTTAAGTGTTTAAGTGTTTAAGTGTTTAAGTTTTTAAGTTTTTAAGTGTTTAAGTTTCTAAAGGTTTAAGTTTTTAAGTTTCTAAGTGTTTAAGTGTTTAAGTTTTTGAGTTTTTAAGTTTTTAAGTGTTTGATGTTGTAAAGTGTTTAAGTTTTTAAGTTTTTAAGTTTTTAAGTGTTTAAATGTTTAAGTTTTGAAGTGTTTAAGATTTTAAGTTTTTAAGTGTTTGAGTTTTTAAGTTTTTAAGTTTTTAAGTGTTTAAGTTTTTAAGTTTTTGAGTGTTTGAGTTTTTAAGTGTTTAAGTGTTTAAGTTTTGAAGTGTTTAAGTGGTTAAGTTTTTAAGTGTT
>JAPYYR010002920.1:0-10441 GCA_030523065.1 Aphidius colemani | reverse complement strand
TATATTTTATTTTGAATTATATCTTTTGCCAAGTTGACAGTCGGTAAAAATGTTCAAAATGGCGTCCGAGGTATCTTACAGTTTCTTACAGTAACTTACCGTAAGTGTCAGAAACCTAAAAAATCAGCCATTTACCCATCACTGCATGGAGGTGGTCACCTCCATGACCTAACCTAAGAAAGTAAAACGCAGTAAAACGTTCCAGAGTGTTCCAGAGAGAATTCTTCTATCTGTCAGTTCATACCAAGTTATCATTTATCATTCATCTGCAAACATCCGTGCACTCATCTTCCAATATCTTCGAGTTCAGTCACGTTTTTCAAAATCACGTGATACAATTATTATTTAAACATTAAATTGAATTGAAAATTTGTTGTTAATAAATTCAAGTTAAATATAAAAATTATCAACAGTTTTTTTTTTTTATTTTGGCCATTCAAATAAGATGAATCTTATCAGATTAACTGTGATGGTGGTCACAGCTTACACTTTAAGGGCTTTTGTAGAAGGTAACGTAGACTGTTTCAATTGTGAAATTATTCATTTTTTAATTGCATATCTAAATTTATTCACAACTACTTAACCTGGGGTTGATGGAATCAGAATAAACTTTTATATGAATTCTTTTGAAGAATATTGGTGTAAAGTTATTTTTCTTTGGGAGTTAATAGTTTAATTGATATTAATTTAAAAAAAAATTCAAAATAACTTTACTCCAATATTCTCCAAAAAACTATATAAAAGTTTATTCTGGTTTCATCAACCCCAGGCTAAGTAGTTGTGAATTCTAAATTTAACTATTTAAAATATTATTTCGCGTATTTTTCATTCATTAAATTTATAAATTTCAAGAAAAAAATGTTAAATTTAAGGGATGATTCAACACTCTGTGTCAAAAAAAAAAATTTTAATTTTTTTCTTTTTTCAATTTCTGCTTTCAGACCTTTTCCTGCCAACAGAAGATACCCCTTATTACAATTTAAACGCAGAGCTTGATGAATTGAAACAAAAACTCTTCTGGAAAATGGTAGTCAGAAGGTGTATAAATTATAAACATCCCAATACTACAATGACTGAATGTGAAGTTGAAAATATCTCTCAAAGAGATCGGTTGGACCAAATTTATGCTGAGAGAATTAAGGACCCATCATCGCGGGTTATGCAAGGCAAGACGACTAGAAATCAAGTAGAGTATCAATACTAGTAACATATAATAATTTTATAAATTTTTGATTTCAGAAATCGTTTTTGAATCACCTAAACTTAGTACATCATATAAATTAACGTTAATAGAAACATATCTAGCACACAAGAGTGATTTTGCCGAATTAGAAAAAAACAAAGAGAGTTATTGGAGAAGATTAGTTACTCTCAGTAGAAATCTTATGACTGAAAACATAAGTAATGGATCAAAGTTACTGGATAAAGACACTATGAGGACTAATCGAAATACTTCTATGTTATTTGACGAATTAATGAGTCCTCTTAAATTTTTGACAAAAGCAAATTTAAACATTGGATGTTATATACAACAATCGTCACAAGGTAATACATTTCTAAATGAAATCAAATTTGAGGACATTATTAATCAGCGAGAAAACTCAAGAACCATTAAGAAAATGTTTACGTTATCATTAAGTTGTGCTTGTGTTATGTACTTGTTTTTATTAAATTTTTTTTAAAAATCAATTCACCTTCTTCTTTTATCATTTAGCGATTATCATGAAAATTGTCTAGTTGAATTAATCCTTCTCCAAAAAATAAAAAATACACTAATGATTATTTAATTTATGTTCCTATTTTTAATGATTTTTTTTTATTACAAATGAACTCTCTCTCATGGCCCCAATTCGCAGGGCAACTTTTTTTTCCGGAACTAATAGCGAAAAACACGTTTTCCAGTAATTTTCCACTAAATTTCCAGTAATCACTACCGGAAAAGTTTTCCCGGTAGAGTATCTAATTTATTCGAAAAGTTATATAATAAAACATTTTTTATTTTCGAGCTTAGGTGAGAAATGAGAATGGACCGATATTTTTTGTAAAAGCTATCAATATATATCGGGGCTAAAAACTATCGACGATAATATATCGATACTATCGCACATCCCTCATAATAACACGTGGTCATCTACGCATACATGCCGGGTTAAGCTGTGCACTCTATATATTGTTTATATTGTGGTGCATTGTGGTGTCTGATTGGAAGTGCTGTCAACCTGTTGATAATATTAATTAATCAATCAAGTAAGTACCATTGAATTTTATAATTAATTTGTATGTGTCGGCATTTGGCAAAGTGAAATGAAAAAAAAAAAAAAGATAAATACGCATGTGTTTGTGTTTACATTTTATGCTTAGAATTCATCTTATGGGACAAAATAAATTGGCCTTGAATCTACAGGTTTCAGAAAATTAATTTTTTTTTTTTTTTCATTAAAACATTATTTAAAGTATTATTATACTTAAAACAAATAATTCACTGCCAAATTTTTTTCTATCTAAAAAATTACATTTAAATTTATCAACTCTCAATTGTAATTTATTGTTTGTTTGTTTTTTTTTTAGGAATAAGTACATTTGTTTGTAATCACAAAATTTAACGAAAAAGAAGCAGACAAATTAATGTTGTTGCAACAACTGTAATATCAACAACAGCACCACGTAACAATTACTAATTATCTTACAAGGTATTTACACATATTTAAATTTACTAATTTTTCCTATTTAAGTGAAATGAAAAAAAAAAAAAAATTAGAGATAAAGAGATAATTTCTTTGAAGAAGTAATTTGTTTAGAAAAATTAGTATTTGGTCTGCTTCTCTCTCTCTCAGCCAATTGTCTTCATGAATTTATTTTTTTGATTTACGTTACATTAATTACTGTAGTTAAATGGCTGAGGAGAAGAAGTAGACCAGATGCTGATTAGGCAAATTATTTCTTTTAAGAACCCTCGTATTTTCTCCTCAGCCATTTGTCCACAGTAATTAATAAAAATTCAATTAAAAAATAAATTTTTGAGGTCAAATGGCTAAGGAGAAGAAGTAGACCAAATGCTTATTTTCCTGGGCAAACTGTTTATTCAGTAAAATTATCTCTGTAGTTACATCTTTTCCTCAGCCTTTTGTCCACAGTAATTAATAAAAATTAATTTAGAAAAATAAATAAATATCTAAGGAGAAGATGTAGCTACAGAGATAATTTCTATAAAGAAATAATTTGTCTAGGAAAATTAATTTTTGGTCTACTTCTCCTAAGCCATTTGTCCAAAGTAATTAATAGATATTAAATTTTAAGAAAATATCACGTGTTAATATCTTTCTTTTTTATCTTGATTCTATTTAAAAACTCATTCTTCAAGGAACTAATTTTTTCTTCTCAATTATTACAGCGTCAAACATTATTTAATCAGTATCAATTGGCAAATCACGAACAACATGAACCTGATGAAAGTTTTCGTGTACTGTTTGATATTCTGTATTCATAATTTCTTATTTTTCTTATTGTTAGGTAAGCTAAAATTTAACAAATTAATAAAAAAAATATTTTATTTGAGGTATTAATGTTTTAATTTTGTTTCAGATTTTATTGAAAATAGCCAGAGAGTGATTTACATAAATAAGCTTCTCAATTTCCTTGCAAAAAAAATAAAATTCCATGTAGAGAGAAAGAAAAACTTTTTATATATGGCGTCTGAGAACTACGATACCGAAGATCATCCACAATTTTATCCACAAAATTTTGTTGATGGATTTTCTCTCGAATACTCTGAAGGAATTGGACATTTAAGAGAATTTGAAGATCTTGTAAAAGCCATTCCACAAGATCCTTCGACAAAATTCTTTAAAGACCTTATCACGGGGATAATCGAAGAAAATAAATATAATATTAAAATTGATAAGTATGACTGGTTAAATCATTTGATAAATTTATTCGAAGAAAAAAACCTTTGGGAATTTTTTACAAGATTTTTACAAGTCATTTGCAATTGGGCCGTGCAAATTCATGTAATATATCTTCAGTATCAACCCCTTTTGAATGCAATAACGTCTCTAAAGAATTTTATCTTTTGATGAAATCAAATTATTTTGATTGATCATAATTTTTTATAACTTTTTTTTATAAGAAAAAAATACTGTAAATATTTTTTACAATTATAACTAGAACGTAGCCAACTAAATGTGAAATTAATCTTAACAATATGATCATTGAACTGACTTTTATGGATCATATTTAGTTTTATTAGTTAATTGTTTTAATTCAAGTATCAATATTCTGTGATAATAATTCAAAAAACTAAAAATAGGTCTAATTTTTCATAAAATTTAATCTTATATTATTTTTTTTTTTTATGCTAAAATCATTCAATTCATAAGTATACTATTTAAAAGTTTGATAGTTTTTTTATATTTAATTTATATTTATAGTTTGTTTTTTTTTTATTACTGTACTTTTAAGTAAATATCTAGTCTCAAATTAAACACAACAACTGGCTGGAAAAAAATTTCAAGTAAATAAAAAAAACAATACTTTTTATTTTTTGTCTCAACGCACTTTATTTTAATTTAATTTCTTTGTTGATTTTTTATTTTATTGTTTGTTCTATTTTTTATTTTCAAGTTAGATGATTTTTCTATTATTTTTTTTTTTATTTTTTTGCTTCAGACGTAGTTTAATTATTAGTTTTTGTATTTACTATTCAATTCAGTACACATCAAAAAGTTATGTACACAAGTGCTAGTTTCACATATTTTTTATTTTTCTTTACTTCAAGTTTATATATTTTAATTTTCATTAACGTTCACGTGGATAACTACATGGATTTTTTTAAAATACAATTACAACGTTTGAATTTTTATCAATATATTATCTAATCAAGGGACAAAAAAATTTACAAATAAATAAATAAATCATTTTTATTTCACATTTTTTCATAATAAAAATTGTCATTTTTAAAATTACTTATTGAGAGTATTTAAAGGTTTTTATGAAAATTATAAATTATCAATTATCAATTCAATAAATCATTTAAAGTTTAAATTTTTTTTTAAAATACCTAAATTAAAAGTCATCACTTTTCTAAATATTTTTTTTTCTTTATTTTTAAATAAATATTAAAAAAAAAAAAAAAAAAAAAATTAAAAAACACTGGTTTATTTATTAAAACATTTATTATTTCTTTTCTGTATTTTTTAAGTATTCATTTGCTCATTTTATTTATGTATTTTTCTGGAAGACTGTACTCGACTCAGTTGAAATTTGTCCTAACACAATTTTATTTATTTTATTATTAAGGGATTATGTCAATGAGTATTACGATGAGGATAACAACAGCATGTCTACAAGCAATTTTAAATATATAATATACAAATTATCAGTGCAATACGACTTGTCAACTTTGATTTAACGCTAAATACTCTCCACTCTGATGATACTTTAACCATATCAAATTTAACTTAATAAAAAATCAATAGTTGCATTACTATGTTTACCAAATACTTTTTATTTGTTTTATATATTTATATTGCCACTTTTTTTTTTTTTTATCTTCTATTTAAACTCATTCGTGTATTAATTTACAATATTGTTTCGTCGAATTTTTATTTCATTCAATTTCTATTGTGAGTCTGTCGAGGAGGCAGTGATCATAGCAAATATTGTTTGATTTTAATTTATTTTATTTTTCAAATAAATCTATTGAAGAATCAATGGTGCGTGCAAATGTGCATAAAATGTGTGTAGTTGCCTTTGTATATGCTCATGTGATATTTGATAATAAAAATAAAAATAAAATAATATTTCATCATGATGATGGACATTGATTGGCTTTAAATGAAGCCTCTTGATATCAGCGTGGTTTTACCTGAAAATATATATAAATAAAACATACAAATTTATGAAATATTGTAAATAATTAATTAACAATATTATTTACCTCTTCGATAGTTTGATGTGATGTAACTGTTGTAATTGGTTGTACTTGTTGATTTGGATTAACAACATTATTTTGACATGTCGGTATTAATGCAGCTTTTATTTGTTTAACATCTTGTATTTGTTGATTTGGATCTTGTCTTCTTATATAAACAGTACCCTCTTTTTTAGGTGGTACTATTGGTTTATTTGGTGGTACTGGTGGTGGTATACCGCGTGATATTATTGGTTTTTTAGCAGTAACAACTGCTGTAACAGCAGCAATTGTTTGTCCAAATACAGATGATGATGTTGTTGTTGTTGTAGTTGATGATAATGATGATGATATTGTTGCTGTTGTTGTTGTTATTGGTGATACTGTTGCTGTTGTTGTTGATAATGTTTTTCCATCAATAATACGTTTATCCGTTGTCTGAGAAATTAATCATACACTTTTTAAATTAATAACTATTTTTAAATGCTACATATTTTTTTCATTTACCAACTAAACCAATCAAGATGAAAATTATAAATAAATAAAATAAATAATAATATAGTAAAATAAATAAAAGCCAATTACCAATTTGGTGTCGGTGTTGTAAACAGGTTGATGTGTGATGAAAATAAAGATACAGGTTTTGTTTTTTTTTTCTTTTTTTAAATAATAAAAAAAAATTATTAAAAAACAATATAATAATACCAATAAATTTAATAAAGAATATTAATTAAATATATATATCAATAGAATACATAAAGAAGACAGATAAATAATTTAATATTTTATTCCACTTCAAAAAGAGGTGGTTTATTGTCTTGTAAAGATACAGATTTGTTTTTTTTTTCTTATTTTTATTCTTATTCCATATTTTTGTTTTTATTTATTACTTTTAATGATAAAGGTTAAGCAGGTAATTGTGTAAATAAAGCAGCACAGAGGTGAATTACATAGGACTATTTAATAAGGATTTGATAGTATACAAACTAAAATAATACGTCTCTACTTATGTACATAAATTATTTGTCTGTAATATATATTTGTTAAAAATTTAAATGAAAAAATTATTGTTTGTGTTGGTCAGAAACGCTAGCAGCATCTTTGGATTATGAATATATATAAAAACAAAAAAAAAAACACTTTATAAAAATTAAATTATTAAAATGAACTTAAATAATTTGTTATTTAATTTTCTTTTTTTTTACAAGATTAAAATTTTAAAATTTATCTCTCATTTTGTTTTATTGCCAAAAAAATTATTTAATTAAGATAATAATTAGTTTTTTTTTTTTTATGATAAATACAATTAGTAAGTACTTATTTCTTGATTATTTATCTAAATGGCATTAGACTAGAATTTTTTCATAAAAATTAAAAACGCGATTAAAAATTAAAAGCTAAAAATTAATTCAATTTCACTGGCTCATTTTTTAGCTATTAAATTATTCATTTGAATTAATTATTAAAGTCTGAGGTTTTAGTAATTTCAGTTATCTCCTAGATAAAATAATAATTAAAAAAAAAGAGTATTATAAATATTAAATAGCTCTATAAATGTTTTTTTTTTAGTGGCCTAATTTAATCGATCATAATTGCATCTTAAAAGCAAAATTAAAAATTTATCAATAGTTATATTTTAAATTGAAAAAAACTAATGATTATGCCGGAAGACTATTTTAATCTTCGCCGAATTATTATTATTTTTTTGTCTCTAATACAAATAATTATAAAGAATAATCATGCAAACCATTTCCATTTGTTTTTGTTTTTTTTTTCCAATAACGTGTGAATTAATAATAATAATATATAAAATAAAACAAACGTGTGATATTATATATATAAATTATGTTGAAAGTATTGTCCCATCAGTTATTTATTAAATCAACGTAGATCGAGAAGAAAATTGTTGATGAATTACCTGGGGCTCGGTGACTGTTGTATTTGTGTTATCAACAACACTTGTTGTTACAGCTGTACCAGTATTTGATGTTGCAATTGTTGTTGTTGTTGCTGGTGCTACTATGTCATTGTCATTAGCAACAACATTTGTTACTGTTGACGCTGTTGATGTTGCTACTGCGGCTGCTGTTGTGGTTGTTGTTGTTGCTGCTATTGTTGTTGCTGCTACTGTTGTTATTGGAGTCGGTGCAACAGCTGTTCCATATGTAACACCTCTAATTGCTTGACGTGGTGTAACTGATCTTGCTATACCGGTTGCTATAAAAATCACATTTATTTTTATATTATATATAAATAATAAATAGAAAAAATATATTATGCAATTGATAACTTACTTGGACCACTCACTGGAACACTCGATACAGTTGCTGTTGGTTGAACAACTTTACTTGATACCATTGGTGTACCGGTACCCAAAACAGCTTGTCCTTTTACTATAAATTAATTGTTAATTATTTTATTATCAAGTTGTTTTTTTTTTTTAAATATTTCTTTTTACTTACATCCTGGTGATGTACCAGTTGGTCTAAGTGTTGTAATACTACTTAAATTAGCTGGTTTAGCTGGTGGTGGTGGTGGTATACCACCACCACCAACAATTGCTGCTCTAACAGTACCTCTCATTGTAACACCTGATTTCCATGATTCTAATTCAATTTTAATTTTTTCAATATCAATTTCAAGTTCTTTATTTTTTTTTTCTTCTTTTAATAATGCTTGTCTATATTGTTGTCTTTCAATATCAAATTGTGCTATTTGTTTTTCCAATTCAGCTTCCATTTGTAATGATTTTTTACTTTCTTCTTCAAGACCTTCAGCCATTGTATCAATTCTAACTTTTTCTTCACTTAATATTTGAGCTAAATCTTCTGAACGTTTACGTTCTTCAATATATTTCATTATTATTTTTTTTCTTTCAGCTAATAATAATAATACAATTTGTTTTTGTCTATTTTTTTCAATTTCCATAGCATTATTTTCTTTTTTTAATTCATTCTCAAGACGTTTTTTTTCTTGACGTTCTAATTCTAATTCTTTTTTTAATCGTGTTCTTTCTTTTTCCAATCCGTATGTTATATCATCACCCTGTGCTGTATCATGCTCATGTTTACGTTTTTCTTCTTCCAGTTCCTTTATTACCTTATTAATTATAAAAAATTGTAATTTTTTTTAAATATATCTAATTATTTAATTTTTATTATTTAATAATTTACCGTTCTATGACGCATTTCAGCTTCTTTTAATACTTTAGCCATACGACATTGTGTACGTCTTTGCTGTGTAACAAGTGCTTCTAAACTAGCAACTTGACGATCAGCTTGACTACATTCCATCCTAATAACACCACCAACAATTGCAACATCACGTGTTAATGCTGCATGAGGATCATTTGTATTACTTCGATAACGTAAATTAAGCAAGTGTTTCATTTTTTCCGACTATTTAACAAAATAAACAAATGTCAATACAACAATTAGCTCAATCAAATTACGAATTATATTATAATAACAATAATAATTACTTTTAAAGCTGCAATAACAATATCTCTTGCTTGTAGTTCACCCTCAAGATATCCAAGTAATTTTAATAAATCAGTTTTACTCAAATTTGGATTACGCTGTAAATAAAAATAAATAAATAAAAATAATCAATAATTAAAATTAGATCAAGGTAAACAACATAGTACTTTATTTAAAATAAATAAATAAATAAATTTTTAAAACATTAAAATAAAAATATATACAAACCTTGAGTGTATTTAATGAACTTTTATCAATTGGTTCATAATTATTTCCACTTTTTAGCTGCATTTGTTGTTGTTGTTGTTGTTGCTGCTGTTGTTGCTGTTGTTGTTGTTGTTGTTGTTGTTGAGTATTAAATAATTGTACATTGGGTGCCGTCGACGAGGGCGACAATAATGATGACGATGTCGACGTTGAGGATGATGGTATTGATGCTAATGTCATTGTACCACTTGTTCCTCCAATATTACCAACATTTTGACTTTGAGATGCCATATTTTTATAATTTATAAAATTAATTAAATCAAAATAATTATGGTAATTATTATCAATACGTCTACGTTTTGATATTAACGTCGACGACGACGGCAATACCCTTTTTACTTTACGCTTCAGCCTTTGACACTTACATTTAACAATTCACTATTAATATTATCAAATATATTATTCAATATTATATTATTATTTTTATTTTTTTTTTTATTATTATTTATAACTGCAACAATCCGGCACATCATTATTGCTTTTTAATTTTTTTTTCTATTAATAAACATGTTTATTTTTTGTCTATATGTTTTATTTTTATTGTTAAAAAACAAATATTATTTATTTTGTTGAAAAATGGATCAATCTCTAGGGATGATAATGTACAACTAGAGTTGAATGTACAACAACAGGGAGGAAACACAGAGAGGGAGGATTTTATTTTTAAAAAAAAAATATAAATTATTGTTTTTTTTTTTTTTTGTTGCTAATAACACTAACACACATACACAACACTCTTATACAAAGATGTCTAAAAATTGCACAATAGTACAATTTGATGATAAAA
>JAPYYR010002918.1:0-13028 GCA_030523065.1 Aphidius colemani | reverse complement strand
AAATTAGTACAAATTCAGACGATTCTAATGCGTAATTTAAATAATTTTTCCAGAACTAAGGCAGGCTAACTTCACGAACCTCTTCCCTTCTTACTCTTTGGTTTTGTGAGTCGATCTTTATAATACAATCGCTTACCAAACTACGAAAGAAGTTTCACTTCCCTCGAGCGTATCACTCACACACTAATTTTTTTTTTATTTATTCATTTTTTTCAGGAATGATGCAGGGAGAGACCGGTACAATGAGTATCCTGCTTGATATTGCCTGTCCTCTAGATAAACCAATCCACGATTCGGACAGTGAGGGACCATAGGATCAAGGAGGAGTGTTTTTGTACAATAATAATAATAATAATAGTAATAAATTCATATTTTTTGTTTTTGTTTCCTCAAATTTCCTCATTTCCATTTCCTAATTTTTTTTACCTCAATTTTCGTTTCAATAAAAAAAAAAAATATTTTGAGACTATATTTATTTGTGTTTTTTTGTCTTCTCTAAATTCAATTCCATTTTTTTTTTTTTTTCGAATTCAATTTATTTTCTTTTCTATTTAATTCATTCAATTGTTGACTTTTAATTGTCGGTTCGTTGAGAAAGAAAGATATTTTGAAGCTCGTATTTTTTTTTATTATTTGTTCCTTCGTTTGTTCAATTTATCATAAATTTCATTATTAATCAATTAATTAATTGCTTCATACATATTCATTTATCCTCCATTGATGGATTATTTATTTCTTAGAGTTAGGAAATTGTGTATGGAAGAAGAAAAAATTTCTAGGAAACGAATTTTTTTCGCTTATGAACATAATTTTCGAATCATTTATTTCTATTTGCTACATGTTCTTCCATTTATATATTTATTTATTTACATCTATTTAGATATCTCTGAAACTGATTAGGAGTTGTGTTCGCATTACAAGTAACTGAACCCTTTTCATACTCTTCAACTTTTTGAGGGTGGAGAGCCTGCTGTTCCTCGAAAGTTCTATCTCTAGAGATTGGTGTCAAGTTAGCTTCATATTGTCGTAAAGCGATTCCTATAACAAAAAAGAAAAATATTGTTTTACTCGTTAATTTATTTACAAACAATAAAATGCAAAAAAAAAACATTTCAAAAAATTTTTTACTTCTCTCAGTTTTCTTCAATATCCACAACAACTATATATCTTCATACATGGAAGAATTTTTAGAATTATACTAAATTAATATTTAATTGAAACAATTAGTTGTTAAAAATTATCACAATTTTTTTAATTACATAATGTTCATAATATTCACGTGGGTGTTGCCAGGTCCAATCATGCGCTCGGTAATCCTTCTCAAGTTGTAAAAACTCAGCATAAACTTTTCTTGTTTCTAAATCAATCTAAAAACAATAATTACTATTTATAAAATCTATCATTTTTATAAAACAATAATTATTAAAATACATTTTAACAGCAAACTTTTCTCATCAATAGTTCATGAGATATAACGGTTGAGCATACAGACATTCTCGCTTTCTTTCTCTATCGTAGGCACTCATTTTTTTTCTAAACTCCATTATCATGGAACTTTTAATTCACGGCTTCACTCGCGAAGCGATGAAAACAGAAAGAAATAATAAAACTAAAAAAACTTTTTCGAAAAGCTTATTTTTTGAACCAGCAAACTTTGCGGTAAATATTGGTGTTAATTTTTATATAAGCAATGCATATGAGGAGAAATATAAATAATAAAAAATTTGTTATAGAAAACAATTTTCGTAAAACCATATACTTCAAAAATCATTGAAAATCGAAGTATATATTTGCTCACTTTCTATTCCCAACATCAGGATTGACACGTGGTCTTGGGGACAGCGCGCTCGATTTACAATCTGAAGTTGAGAGTTCACATCTTCTTCTAATAACTTTTTTTTTTTCACAAATTTGAAAAAAATAAAAAAAAAAAAAATATTTCCCTTTCTCATTGCTTTCTCTCGTTCCCCTCTCTTCCTTCCATAATTAATTTATTTTTATTCTTTTATTTTTTTTTTAAGAAAAGTTATTAGCAATTAATTGTCAGGCTACACTTGCTAAATGGAAAAAAAGCGAAAAAAAAATTGCCATTCACTTTTTTCGATGATGCTAAAAACTTAAGAATTCTTCAAGCTTTTTAATCCAAATGATAAAATGCCTCACCGAAATGCAACACGAGCATTGATTACCATAGATGGCTAGACCACTTTTAACGGCCGATCTCATTACGGGATAACTATTCAGTTTGTTAATAAAAATTAGAATATTTGCTCATTCACTACGTATTATAATCCCTCGAAAAAACATCATACAGGCGCTGACATAGAGATAACATTTTTTAAATTCTTCTCCCAGAATATGAACTTGGACATAAAGTCCAAGGCATCACGGTTGACAATGCATCCGCTAATACTACTTTCATGCATGAGTTAAGTATATTAATGGAAAATTCTGAGTTCAAATTTTATGATTTCACATTAGGAAGTGTAAGATGTTTTAAAACTTATGAAATGCAAAGGATACGAGAACGATAATGTCTATACGTGAGAATGAAGTTAATGATGAGTGTAGTTATAAAAGTTCTGGACCACGAAAAACCACGAGATTGTGGGTGGGATGGGTGGGTGGTTTTTAAATGAATTTTCGGGGTGGAAGGAAAAGACGGGATGAAAGAAAGCAATGAGAAAAAGAAATATTTTTTTTTTCATTTTTTTAAAATTTGTGAAAAAAAAAAGTTTCCCTTTCTCATTGCTTTCTCTCATTCCCCTCTCTTCCTTCTACCCCGAAAATTCATTTCGATTAGCCATTCTTAAAAAATAATATTCTTTTTTATCGACATATATTATCGGATTTACAGTGGCGCTGTTTTTATTATTAAAATAATTTTGTTTTGACTATCTATCAAAGCTATTTCATGGTAGATCAATAAACTTACATATATTTCTAAATTTTTTTTTTAATTCAAAAAAGAAAAAAAACCTGAGTCTTGGTAAAAACGAACGATCTTGTCTTGGTCTTGTTTTGGTTTTCGAGACTTTTGTAGGCAAGTTCACTGAATGACTGCTCAACACACACATGTCACTCACACTTATCATAAATAAATCACCTCATATCATTAATAAATTTACATTTGATTTTCAATTGGAAAATAAATATGTTGAACAATAAAGAAGTAATAAGGAAATTAATCACGTAAGTCCTAAATTATTATCAACTGGCGCTAGTACTGTCAAACTCGCAAGAGGACTCTCATTACTCTGTCACTCTCACGTGCTCTGCCTTATCTTCACCATCCTGCCGTACTATATTACTGTTTATACTACTATCAAACATCTGTCAAACTACTGTACATCACCATGGACACAAACATCAACAACAACAATATCCAATGTGGCAGATGCAAGTCAAGAATTGCAGGTGAAAATATCAAATGTGGAAACAATTCTTGCAAAACACCATTCCACCCTGGTTGTGCATCACGATCAATGAATAATGAATACACTGCATGCCACATCTGTAAACCATCCAGTTCCAACGCAACACTTACACCAACATCCACTGATAAAAACCATGCTCAATTTCAGTTTGACACTTCTAAATTCCAGTTTGATTTTGACTCAAAAATAAATGAGTTGACCAAGAATCTTGAATCTAGAATATCAGCTATGCGTGATGAAAACATAAAGATTGGTAATGACATCAAGCGAATGTGTGAAACAGCCATGCGAGACGAAAGCATGAAGATAGGTAACGACATCAAGCAAATGTGTGAAACTCTTAACAGTACACTTGCAGCAACAATAAATACACATTCTGAAGCCATCGGTGAGCTCCAGCAGAAGGTTGCATCCAACACCAGTGATATCACAACAATTAAACACGACCTTCATAATGCATCAAGACTCACAATCTCTGTAACAGCCCTGGAGAATGTAACATGTTGTTGCAGGAGCTCATGCAATTGAAAACGATGCCACGAATGATGAACCAACTGACGAGTGCAGTATTCACCAAGGACAAAACAATCATGCAGCAAAAAAAACTACCAGCAAATAAAAATCCTGATGAATCAGCGTCTAGCTGCTGGAGAAACAAATCTCTGCATCAGAGAGGTAAATGGATTTTATGTTATCAAGAACAAACACTTCAGATCCAACTCTTTACCTCGTCAACAACCATCTCAACAACAACTACAACAACAAATTCAACAATCTCAGAATGAAGCTCATAGTAGTGCCATGGATAATTAGTATCGTCAAGATTTTATACTATCATAACATCTCAACATCTCACATACTATATTTTATTCTCATCTTAACCCATAATTTAAATCATGAATCACACATTCACACTTTATCACCATCTACTTATATCTATTATTAAATTTTTACTGTTAAGTATTGTTTTTTAATTATTATAAATTATTAACACTTTAACTTATTGCTTCTCAATAGCTTTTAACTGGCTCAATATTTACTATCAGAATACTAGAAGTATCAGAAACAAGCACAATGACATTAGACTAATCAGTGTCTCATCTGGCTATGATATCATGAGCTTCACAGAAACATGGCTAAATAATAACTACCTGTCTGGTGAATATTTTGACCTTGAATTATTCGCCGTAATACGTGCTGACAGAAGTAGAGGATATAAGAACACAGGGGGAGGATGTCTCATTGCAATCAGACGTCATTTACATCCAATTGAACTTCATACAACTTGGACCTCTGAATATGTTTTTGTAGACTTATCAGCTGCTAAAATTACTTACTCTGGACTACATATTATCATAGTTTGTCTATATTTGCCACCTGGTATTGCAGCTGATAAAACGTGTACCTTTTTTGCTAGGCTGCGTCTGTTTCTACTTCAATTTAACTGTGCACTTGTCATTATTGGCGATTTCAACCTCAGCAATTTCAACCAGGTACTGAAGTACCATACTAAATGTAATACGTCATTAAAGCAAGGAAAATATCCTGAAATATGGAAGAGAGCCAAGGTTGTCCCAGTACACAAAAATGGCCCTAAAAATACCTTAACTAACTACAGACCTATCTCAATACTCTCAGGCTTCTCTAAGGTATTTGAAATTTGTCTGTACAATAAAGTATATTGTGTATTTAAATCAGTGGTATGTGATAAACAACATGGCTTTCCGCCTGGACGATCTACAACCACAAACCTTTTGACACTGAATAATTTTGTCTATAATGCCTTACTCAATAAAAAACAAGTAGATGTCATATACACTGATTTCAGTAAGGCATTTGACAAAATTAGCATAGTGACCTTATTGAAGAAACTAACTGTGCTAGGTTTGTCTAACAGACTAATCAAACTACTTAAATCATATCTCACGGACAGAATGTCATTTGTCTGCTACTTTGGGAATTACTCACAGGGATTTGTGCCTACTTCTGGTGTTCCTCGGGCTCCAACCTTGGGCCCCTACTCTTTCTCATCTACATCAACGATATTGCAAGTACTGTAGATAGTAATATATTGCTCTACGCAGATGACGCTAAATTATATAATTGTATCTCTAGCTGGCAAGATACTGGTGCACTACAAGACTCTCTGGACGGATTCAGTGCGTGGTGTATATCCAATAAGCTATTTCTTAATCCCCAGAAATGTAAGATTGTCACCTACCATCGAAGTAACCATATCTACGAATTCAATTACATGGTTAATGACCTTATTATTAACCGTACTCAAGCTGTCTCTGACCTAGGAGTCTTGTACGATAGCACCATGACCTTTAACCAACATATAGACAATGTTAATAGGAGAGCAACTCGCATGCTTGGATTTTTAATCAGAACCTCACGACACTTCTCTCATCCTTCTACACTCGATTCTCTTTTCAGGGCGTATGTGCTATCTATTATTGAATATTGCTCACCAGCTCTGCCATATTTAACAGACATAAAAACATAGACAAAATTCACAAAAAACATCTGAAACATCTCACAGCAAAAAGAACTGGTACATTTCCAGCCAGAGGCAGCAACTACCTTGACCTTTGTCAATCACTTGATGTTGACCCACTTGCTTGCCGAAGACTTTACATCTCGGCAATCATTTGTGTCAAGATCATACATGGTCTCACATACTGCCCTGAAATCTTGAACTCACTCTCTATCATCATTCCTCGAAGCTCCAATACCAGATCCCGCAATGCACTTTATCTACCTCAAGCTACATCCAACCTTGCCATTTGCTCCCCTATTTATAATCTCATCAACAGCGTCAACACTCTACTTGAGACTCATGATAACCTAGACATATTCAATCCATTATCCAATTTTACACTCAGTACACTGAGTGACTTAAATAAATAAATAAGTAAATAATATATTAAATAATTATAAGAATATATCCATAATATAAATTACAACGTTTTTATTATTGCCTTATCGACTGTTTTAAGCGCAACTAAACTATCATATAAACAATTATGCAAGTTTCAAATTTTTATACATTGTAAATAATAAAAAGTTTGCATACACGTTTACCTATAGTATTTAGGCTTAATTTAGATTTAAATATAATAAAAATAAATATTTTATATCCTAAACTGTACTTCTTAATCAGTAAATTATTACAACTCAATCAATGTGATTCTAATATGTATATGGTATTTTATGGACTATATAACATATCAATATGCAATTATGATCAAAATACTACCTTAACTCATGCAATGTATTACCTTATATTTATCGACCACTAAAGCCAGCCTTTACTGAGCTGCCTGGTCTACTCGTAATAAAATAAAATAAAATAAAATAAAATTATTCACATAAGTGATTAGTAAATTATTTTCGTAAGTGATTAGTAAAGTTACATTAAAAAATAATCATGTTGAATTATAAAAAAGTAATTAGGAAGATAATCACTTATTGCAATTATTAAATTAATCACTCAATGTAATTATTAAATTAATCACGTAATTTTATTATTAAATTAATCACATAATTTTATTATTCAGCATGATTATTTTACAATGTAAATTTAATAATTACTTACGTGATTAATTGAATAATTCAAATTTTCCGCAAATAGCTTTCAAATTATTAGATGAATTAATTACAGATGACAAACATTGTTGCGAAATGAATGTTGCTCTTCACCTAAAATTTATCCAAAGCAATTAGCTGCACTCAGAAAAAGATATATTAAGAGATAAAATATAATGTTAACCGTTCACAAATTATATGTTCACGTGAGTGATGGCAACAGTTAAAATATGATATTTTAGCATTGAACCTACGTAGCTTAATAGCTAACATGCATATTTTAACTGTCAAAATACGTATTTTCAATGTTAAAATCCATATCTTGACTATTAATATATCTGTCATCGACACATTTTGAAGATTAGGTTCATAGTTGAGGGTATTTATGTGTGTGGATATAAGAATTCAATGGATAATTACAAATAAATTTTTGGAATAAAAAAACTAGAAATTAGAATTCAATAACTCATTTTAGTATTAATAAATGCATTGTTCGATATGAAACAACAAATTCATTAAAGACCACCCAAATATATAATATTATATTATAATTAGAATAATGTCACAATATAATGCAAAAAAAAAAACAGCTTCAATCATCATAAAACTAACTAAAAATAAATATCAGTTGATCAATTCTCGATCAAGTTTGGATCAGGCTGGCTTTATTAAGGATGAGTTAAGGTTACCTCGATCAAGTTCGGATCAAGTTATCCTTAATCAAGCATCTTGATTAAATATTGATCAAATTCCGATCAGGCTTTCCGTGTTAAGGCAACATTGATCAAGTTTCGTTCAAGTCTGAAGTCAAATTGAGCTAGCTTAACCAGATTTCCACTCGAAGATACGTAGGTTAACTATTAACATACGTATGTTAACAGTTGAAATATTTATGTTTCTTGTTAATATATATATCTTATCATTGAACAAATCCCGACTTTTGTATGTTTAATGTTAAGATGTATATCTTATCTGTTAACTTATATATTTTTCATGCCATAAACATATGCGTATGTTAACAATTAACATATCTTCCTCCGAGTGTAGTTATAACAATATTTATTCCTGAGTAATTTATCTATTCAAATATAAAGAAACTAATGGCAAATAAACTGAGGAATAAATTTTGCTAACCAGCTAATTTTTTAAATACATGATTTAGCTGAAGTAATTAGCTGGTCAAAAACATCGATTTCTGAGTAATTTATTTATTTAAAAAAAGAATAAAAAACTGATGCCAAATAGAGCTGAGGGTAGGTAACCAAAAGTTCCAATTTTTTTGTTCCAAATCTAAAAGTTCCAAAAGTTTTTTTTTCCAAAGGTCAAATGTTCCAAAAGTTTTTTTTTCCAAAAGAAAAATGTTCCAAAAGTTTTGTTCTATTAAGTCGAATGTTTTTTTTTTTTTTTTTAATTCCTTAGTTACAAACAAACATGTTTATTCAAGAAAAATAATAAATAAATGTCGTAAAAAAAAACTCTGTAAAAAAAAAGGTCTAAATTGTTAAAAAATTTCAATGGCTGAAATTATTCGTTCGGGTAAAACAATATATTTACATATTGATGGCTATTTATATTACAAGCATTCGGTTGGAAATGGGGTTGTATATTAGAGGTGTAAAGAAAAGCCATGTCCTGAAAAGGAGGTCCGGCAGTTTCACCTCATGATTCCCATGCATCCAACAGGGAAAAAGTCGATGCTGTCAAAATTTTGACAGGTAAATAGATAAATGAATAAATAAATCAATTATTAGGTATAAAAAGACGTGCTGCAGAGCATCCAGAGGCACCACCTATCCAAATTATGCAATTATTTATTGAAAAACTAGCTGGTCAGCAACATTCATTCTTCAGCTCATTTGCTATTAGTTTTTTTTATATTTAAACAAACAAATTACTCGAGGAAAATAGAAATGGAATTAATTATGCTTACCTTTTGATTTCTGAAAAAATAGTTATTAGCTAAAAATATTAACAGGTAATGGACATCCTTTTCTTGGCCATTCGCCATTCATGAATTAATAAAATAAAGATGCTGTACCTCTTATTTATGCGTTCAAATTTGTTAAACTGAGTGACACGAACAAAAAAATAGCAAAACTGCAGTAAAAATAAACTGATTTTATTGAACAAAAAAGTGATAAATCAGAGTAAGTATATGGTAATCTCATAAATATAATTCAATCAAAGTATAAGGCGTATGAAAAGTTTATTCTTTATTATAATTTCATTTCAATTATATGATGGAAATTGAAAATTATTATGTTTCAAAAATGTGTCAATATTTGTTATTTATGAATGGCGTTAGTATATTATCGGTATTTATTAATTAATTTACTTTAAATATATGTAACAGGCATTCAGTAAGATGGGATATTGTGCTGTAACAGGATGTAAAAATAACACACGATATCATGTAAAAATGAACGCGATTCCATCAGATAAGACTAGACAAGCACAATGGGTGAAAAATGCTGGTCTGGATATTGAGCAGCTTAATAAAAAATTGTCATGTCACTATAAAATAATATTTTGTTTCATAAAAATAAAATATACAAGGAACCACTACCAGAACTTGCATTATTGTTAGATAAAAGTATGAGATATTTTAAGAGTAAAAAAAAAGGCACCGGAAAAAAAAACTTCAAGCTCCAAGCCAATTTACTGGAGAATAACAATCGTATGAAAATTATTGCACAACTTTCAATTGTACATGCATAAATTTTAAGTATTTAATATTTACATAAAAAATTGTCAATCTTTTGAGCTTTTCAAAACTGGCTCTATTCCCCACTCTATACAAAAAGCAGAAAATGGCGGACCAATCACATTACCGAACACATATTGGCTCCACTCTGCTTATACCCACTCTATATCATGTCGCCTTAAAGCACTGTCTACACGTAATAGAAATTTTAGTAAATTTTGCTGCAAGATCATGGAGGTGAAAAAAAAGTGATAGCTTTGGATTTTTACTCAAGGCGAAATTTCGGAGTAAACGAAGGCGCTAGAATCGCTTTTGAACGAAAGTATCACGTGTATTATTTTTTTTTACTGTTTGTTTACTTTTTGTGATAATCGTAGTGCAAATGCTATTGACGTCAGTTTTACGTTACTTTATTTGCAAATATTATACAAAAAATAATAATTAAAACATTACTACTGATAAATCAAGCAAAAGAGACAAATTGATAGAACTGAAGACAAGAGGAAAGTTTCTACTATGTTCAATAGCATTCTGGAAACGTGGGGAGAACTATATGAAAAATTAATACGGGCCATAGCAATTTTTTCATATATTTAATACTCCTATATGCGCATAGGGCTTGAGTTTGTAGTCGTCTGAAACGGCGCAGACAATCTGTCTGTCTCAGTCTTCAGTAACTTCAGACGATGATAAGAGTGGGGATTCGGAAACATTCGGAATAGCTCAACACATCCACAGATTTACTCGTACGTGAGATCAGCTGTGTATAAACAATAATCTAACTGAATTTATTTTCATTATTCACGTGTATTTATATTTAAAAAAATATATTTATTTCATTATATATTTTAATAATAAAATGTTATGTTAATAATAACGTCATATGCATCATATGATAAAACACAGAAATAATACTTACCCAGTTTGATTGGGCTTGCATGTAAGTCGAACTCTGCCGAATCCCTACTCTTGTCATTGCCTGAAGCTTGAGGTGACTACGTTCCACTTATGGGAAAGCATAGGCGATGCGCAATTAGACAAATAGTAAATTTTACAATGTAAAAAATTAAAAAAAAATTAATACATTCGAAAAATCTGTTTGAAACAAGCAAATTTTTTAAATAAACAATTGTCAATTTTACACGCAAGTGGGAGAGCACGCTGCAGGATAATTAGATAGTGATTAAATAGATATTGCAGGATAAATAGATGGAATAAAAATTAAGTTAATGCACAGACAACATTTAGGCAGGTATCACATTAACATAAAAAATATGAGAAATAATAATGATATTTTACATTCATTTTGTAGTATAAAAAAAACCTCGAGATGTTAGAGTTATAACTGATGAATATTCAATAACTTTGTGGTGAAAATAAAACCTTATTTAATATCATTCACTTTAAATGTAGACAAAGGTCTGGATCTTCAATGCGCAGAACAATGAATATATTTTTTCTATGGCCCATTGCGAATTTCACTGAACACATTTGAATATAGACCTTTGAGTAGTGGTAGCAACGAGCATCGAGAGAATGACCTGATACAAAACTGCTATGGTACATTGTAGATAATTTTATGCTATTTTCTGCCTAGTAAAATTATTGGCGTTGCCACTGTTTTACTCCGCAGCCATTTCTCTTCGTAGTTCTGCAAATATTTTGTTTAAGAAAATTAACTTATAAATTTAAATACTTGAGGCAGATACATAGAAAATCAAATGATTTTTTGTAGACATATTTTGCCCGGTGAAGATATCTATGTGGCCAACGTCTGACTTCTTAGCTATTTGTCCTCTCAATTATAAAAATATTTTAAAATGAAAAATTAATTTATAAAGTCAAATGGTTGAAATGGATATTTTGATAATAATAGAATTTTTTATAGGTATATTTAACCGGGTCAAATGATCGGAGAAGCCACTGTCTGACCTCTCAGCCATTTTTTCCTGTAGTTTTGCAAATGAATTATGTAGAAAATTTGATCTATAAAGTCAAATGGGTAAGGTTAAAATTTAGCTAATAATATAATTTTATTAACGATTGAATTTCAAGATATTCACTGCATTAATATTGCATGATTTTATTTTTTTTAATTTTAGTTATGATTACTTGATCTTAACGCACCGGGTGACGATCTCGAATGTCGGATGGATAGAGAAACGACATCCCCCACTGACACTGTTTTCTATAGCAACACGGTGCTTCAAAAATAAATAATCATAACTAAAATAAAATTCATTAAAATAAATTTTTATTTCGAATTTTTATTTTCTCGATTTTGCATAATTTATTATTTTTGAAGCTATCTTCTGGTCAGTGAAACTGTTGATGTGGCCACCGTTTTCCATCTCAGCCATTTGTCCCCATAATCATATCATCAATTTATGTAAAAAAATTAATTCATCGTAGAAATTTAGAAAGGAGATAATATTTTTTTAAACGTACTTAGGCCGGTAAAATTATCTGTGCAGGCATATGAAAATAATTTATAAAGCCAAATGGCTAGGCCAATTATTTAGATGATAATATAATTCTTAAAGGCCCATTTTGCTTGGTGAAATTAACGATGTGGCCTCCATAAAACTTACCCTGGCCAATTTTCACAGAAAAGTTTTTATAAAATCATGATTCATTGTAATAATTGATGGAAAACTACGTTATTGTCATTATGAGTATCATATCCTGAGACTCAGGAGTCTACGGGAATGATCTCCTAGTAATCTACCAGTAGATCCTACCGAAAACGTTATACTAAAATTCCACGAGTAGAGTACTGGTAGCTCTTACTACTAGTAGATTACTGGTAGATCCCCGGTAGAACATTACTGGATCTACCAGTAGGTTCGTGAAGTTAGCCTGCGTTAGTTCTGAAAAAATTATTTAAAATACGCATTGGAATCGTCTGAATTTGTACTAATTTGTACCGCACTTGTTTTAATTTGTACCTCAAAATTTCTAATGCGTACCTCGAAACGATTTTAATGCGTATTTTAAATAATTTTTTCAGAACTAACGGAGGCTAACTCAGAGTTGGAAACGCTGGTTGAAGATATCATATTCTCCAATCCAGAAGACTAGAGACCAGAAAAGTAAACTCCGGTCATGGAGGTGAATAAGGAGTGTAAACTCCTGTACAAAAGCATAGGCCGTCGTGAGGCTCACGGAATGGAGCAAGTCACTGCCTTTTTTTGCCCGTGATAGCGCTCGTGTTTGGCTAGTTCGACGGTCACATGTTATTTTTGTTTACATTTTTTCATGAACCCCTTACCCATTGTAAACATAATCTTGACAAG
>JAPYYR010002915.1:0-25262 GCA_030523065.1 Aphidius colemani | reverse complement strand
AAAAAAAAAAAAAAAAAAAAAAAAAAAAAAAAAAAAAAAAAAAAAAAAAAAAAAAAAAAAAAAAAAAAAAAAAAAAAAAAAAAAAAAAAAAAAAGATTTCTAATCCGAGGACATTATTTAACGTCTCAATCAATTTATAAAAATAATTTAAATGTTTATAAGTTTAAATAAAAAAAAAAAAAAAAAAAAACAAATTCAATTAATAAATTGAAAAATTTAATAGATTTAATTTGTTTGAATATTTATTTTATCAAACGTTTTATCAACAAAAAAAAATATTTATTTTTGATTAGATGAATTAATAAATAAAAAAAGTAACAATTTTATTATTTTGATTAAAGAGTGAGTATTACGGTGTCATTGCTCTACCACGCGGTCATTCATTGATTATGCACTGTAGTATGTATAATATGCAGGCGTGGCTGAAATAACATGATCCATGATTGCAACTACAACAACATCATGTATATATATGTAAAAAAAACTTGAAATATTAAATTTCTTTTTTTATTTTATTTATAATAAATATATATATGTATAAGTAAATTAAAATTTTTTAAAGAATAAAAAATTCAATATATGTAAACCTGTTAAACATGTTTGCACATATATGAAAAATACGTCAAAATGAATTGAGTGTATAGTTACTTTTTAAAGGGTCACCCTGCGTGTTTTGTATAGCAACATAATCCACCCATCTACTCCCTATCATTTATTATAATAATCATAAAAATATTTCAAATAAAATATATAAAATAATGTCGTAGAAAAATAAATAAATATGACACGCGATTTTTAACTATATACATAGACATATAAACTTGGAAAATATTAATTCAACAAACAGGGGTTGAAAAAAAAAAAAAAAAAATATTCAAGGAAGGAACGTATTACCTGGTTGAGAATGCGGAAGTTGAGCTTAATCGATACATTATTTTTTTTTATATATATATTGTCTATGTGTATATTTTTTTACCCTCTTTTTTCCAGAAAATTATCGTCAGGGAATGAAATTACGCTCGATAAGGGAACGTCAAAATGCGGGTTAAAAAAAAGAAAAAAAAACTTAAAACTGTAACAAACTAATACATGGTTTACTTTTTTTCATAAAAATTTCATAACTTGAATTTTTTTATTTAAAAAATACAGTTATGAGAAAGTTTTTCTTTGCATTGTTTTCTTTTTTTTTTATATCAACCTGTTTATGAATTATAACTTTTTTTTTATCTGTTTAAAATTTTATCAACAAGTTTTGCTGAATGGATATATATATGACTAGTAATAAATGGAGAAAGGTAGTCTACTTTGTACAATCTACGTCATCGTATAGACTGAGTTTATGAATAAACTTTTTACTAGTTTTTTTTCTTTTATTTTTTTTTTTCTATTCAGCAAGAATTGAAATTTCCATCTTTTTTTATTAAGCCACGCATATATAGACGAGCTTACTTGCATTCAAAAGAAGGTGAAATAAATGAAACCGTCGATGAAAGCTCTTTATTTTTTAACTTTGACGAGAAAAAAAAAGCCACCAATCGTAAAAGTCTATGGCTCTACTATTAATAATACTACATAACGTACGTCAAAAGTTTACCGAAAATATGAATTGTATGAAATTAAATAACACATATTAATATTTAAACATTTTTTTCTATTTATAAAATTAATGGAATATTAGTTTTTTATTGAAAATATTCATTTCACGATATATTAAATTTTCCTACGAGTTTTTTTCTTGGCAAAATTGAACAAAAATCACTTATCTATGGACGTTTAGAAAAACGCCTCAATCTTATATTCACATTTATTTTTAAATAAACGATTTAATTTTTTTGTTAAAATTTAATAATAAATAAGGAGTCATGTCTATTTGTATATTTCTATATTTGGATTTTTATATAAATAGCATCAATTTAAATTGTCATAAAGAACAATTACTTGAGACACATTATGACGAACAATTGAAATAATTAATACTTGAAAATAACATAATATAAAAAGACAAGAATAAGTTTAATTTCTCAACAAAATGTATAAGTATTTTTCCAGTAAATTGTTTATGTAGAAATATTATATTAAAATGTGTCATTAAATTATTGTAGGTTTAATAATAAATATATATTGTTGTTTATTAAGATAATTTGTTGTTTTAAAATAGCGTGCGACACACTGTTAAAGAATGTCATGACAAACTGGACATTGAAAATTTTAATTATATATTTTATTATGAACCTCAATAGATCAAACTATTTATACTTTTTAATTATTTAAATTATTTTATTGATATAATATTTAATTCACTTAATTTTTTGTTTAATTTTCATTTAATTTATTTTAATCTTCAAATTGTTTTACCCCCCTAATTGTTTATTGACAATATAAAAAATGAAAAAAAAATAAATAAAACAAGAAAAGAAAATTCTTTGGTCAAAATCTAAAAGAGATTGGAGCTTTTTTTTTCCTTACCAATTGGAGGGTGGTAAAGTGGTATTAGTTTGAAAGGGGTGAGTTGAGTGGCACAGTGGCCTTGTACAAACACGCGTTACACCGGAAAATTAACTCAATTTTCTTTTATTATTATTTTTTTTTATTTATTTATTTCACTCGTCTGTTGATGATGCTGTTAAAAGCAGCAGCTTGTTAATAAAATTTCTTTGTTAAGTAGGGTGCCAAGTCGACCTCATAATATTCAAGACAAAACACAACATTTCTTTTTTTTAATTGTCATTGAAATGAACAAACAAAAAAAAAAAAAAAAAAAAAAATTAAATTGGTAACTTTAATGGCAAATATTTTTACTACCATATAAAGAATAACTAAATGAACAAAAAAATGTAAAAATAAATCAATCAATTGGAATAAATTACAGTACAGGTTAAAAGATGGCTTGAAAATATTTTAAACATCAACTTGTACATTCGAAAAGTCCCATGAGGGTGGTATAAGAATGAACAGAACAGATTAACAAAAAAAAAACAAAAAAATAATAATAAAAATGACCAGTGGTGTTCTTGAGGTAGGATGTCCTTATTTGTCGACCGGTTCGAACTAACGCCATGGCGTCTCTTTAAGATAAATAAAAAATTTCAAAAAAATGAGGAAAAAAAAAACTGAGCTTGTATATATCTTCAGGGATACTTTGAATTCTGAGCTGAGAAAATTTCAAGTAAATTTAAAACTTTAAATAAAAATTTTTATAGTAAAAATAATTGAAGCTCGTTAGTCACATTTGTAATCTTTTATGAATGGATACGCCTTCTTTTAGCGCCAGGGTATATAAGCATCACGAGCAATCGTATACTATACTATCCACTATCACAGCTTGCTAAAAATTTCACATACATATATACAAACTGACGCAATTTTAAGATGTTCGTACAGACACACGCACATTCCAACATTGTCATTACTGTCTTATGCACTTTTGGTGTGGGGTGGTGTCACTGCCCTCGACATTTCTTCCTCACCCGCATCTCTTCAGCTGGGTAAGGACATCGACTACCTCCACCACTACTACCATCATCATCATCATCATCATCAACAACAATTTACTACCCACTTGATGCAATGACTGAGGGAGAAAAAAAAGGGGGTTGATTTCGAGTGCAGACACAACTACTATGCTTTTACTACTTTGACTAACCCACCACACAAATGAAAAAATAAGAAGAAAAAAAAACTTATAAGCGCGGGAATTTGAACCTAAACCGATTTATATTTTTCAAGTTATAATAACGACCTAAAATAATTACACAAAATTGACCGACTGTAAAAATGAATTTAATTTTTTTTTTCAATTTAAATTAAAATAACTAGAAAATTTTCTATTATAAAAATTATAAATTAATGTAAATTTGTTATTTCAACAATTGCAAGATGAAAATATAAATGAAAAAGATCAAATAAAACAAGTCTTTTAATAATATATATTCAAAATTGGAAATTTATCATTCTCATATCGTCGAGAGAAAGGGCTTTATATAATTTTGTTGAGGATGCCGCTGTTGATGTTCATAAGATTTGGGGCCCCAGGTCTCTAAACTATAACGAGTGATGCATACAAATATAAAAACGTGCGAGTGAAATAACATATAACTGTAGCAAGATTAAGACAAGGATACAAAGTGCATGGAATGCGATGCAACTTATTATTTTATAATGTATATTATACGCGTCTTTAAAAATTCCAAGAATTTGAAAAATAAAATTATATATCAAAGTATACGCATTTTAATACTAATCAGAGCGTAAATTATTATAAATTCGATAAATAAATAAAAAAATAAAAAAAGTAGATATTTAATTATATATTTTTATAATGAAAAATCATTAGAAGCATAAAGAATACGTAGCTTATGTAAATTATTTTCGTTCTTTAATGATGTAGTTGTTCAAGATATTTTATATATATAAACATCACCAGATGGCAGCACTATTTAGCACTAACTTAGAAGCCCTAAATATTGCTATCATAAAAAAATTTAAATAAAAATTTAAATTAATATTTCATACTGCTAATAATATATTAGAATTTATTTCGTTTATTGAAAAAAAATGTTTGACAATGAGTATGGATTAAAATTTTTAAAAAAAAAAAAAAAAAAAAAAAAAACAGTAAAAACGAATGAAAAAAAAGGTAATTAAATTTATGAAATTGGCTGATTTATTGAAAATTTATAAAATCATTTGTAGCATAATTGAAACTATTGGGATTCAAATTAATTAAATACTAGTTTAAATAATAATAATAATGACAATCAAGTTTTGAAGCAAATGACTCGATAATAATTGAAATAAAATTCCCAGCGACCACAAATAATAGAAAAACCATATTTTAGAAGGTCTTTCGTTGATAAAAGTATAATACTCCCCTCGAAACACTTGAATGTGAATTTAATGAGACGAATAAATCATTTAATGTAACATTACACACCGGAGAGTTGTTTTTTATTTGTTGCATCCAACATTTTTTTTTTCTCTCTCTTTTTATTTTCAAAACTTGAGTAAGAAAAAAAAACTGCAAAAAAAAAAAAAAAAAAAAAAAAAAAAAAAAAAAAAAAAAAAAAAAAAAAAAAAAAAAAAAAAAAAAAAAAAAAAAAAAAAAAAAAAAAAAAAAACCGGTCTATTTTTGCAGAGGGGTGCATTTCGTTGCGATTATAAAGCATCGAGCAGCCCCACATCGTCATGTCTAGACGGTGGGCCTCGTATCGAAAAAAAAGACCGCCAAACTGAAAAGGTGTACCCCCTTCTTCATATCCTTAAAGGGCAAGGAACTCTCGGGGCGAAATAAAGACAACACAAAAAAAAAAATCAAAAAAAGGACGAACACAAACGAAAAAAAATAAAATAAAAGGGAGTACAAAATGATAATAACAATAATGAAGAAAAAATATTTAAAAAAAATGAAAGAACAAGAAAGTTGTACATATGTATTATAAAGAAACCGTTACGACAATGCAAAGAAATTGAAGTTTTGTATTGTACTAGATCTTGGTGTATTTTTATACTTGTGAATTATTATTATTTTCTATTTTTAATAAAAAGAAAAAATAATAAAAAAGGGTTTAAAAGTATTAAAATCAATACTAAAAAAAAAAATAGATAAACTCAAGTCAAGACAAATGATAAATACTACTTGTTAAAAGTACAATAATGGGGTGTGTAAAATTGAATGGAAAATAAATAGTACGTAACCTTGACCGGTTATGACAGTTAAGGGTTGAATGATCGGAATAATTCTGCTTTATTTTATCACTGGAGCTTTTAACAAAAAAAATAATTAAAAAAACACGTCCTCTAACAAGCTCTTTGAATGATCAATAATTATCTGATAATTTAATTTTTTTTTTCAAACAAAATAAGCAAATAAATCAATTTATTATTTGTGATAAACTAGATGATGAAAAAAACTAAATGAAAAGATCAATACAAGGAAGGAAGTAAAGTCAGGAAGTTGTGATGCTTGTGTATATGTCACGTGTCTTTACGTCATGATGAACGATGCATATATACCTAACACGAATGCTCCATTACTCACGCGAAATTCATTCAACCTAAATTACTCACGCAAACATAATTTTTCATTTTATTTTTATCAAAAAATTATGTACCATTTTTGGAGTAATATTTTCATTTAAATCAATACTAATTTTTTCTCGTTAAAATATCAGCTAATTTTGGAGGATAAAATTTTTTTGCTCATAAGACATTAGAGAAAATATTTCTATAAAAGTCAGAGAAATGTAACGAGAAAATTTATTAATTAATAATAATACAATTTATATTATTTATTAATGAGAAATTATTTGAAGATTTTTATACGAAATTATGATCGACAGAGGGCACCATCAAATAGACTCTAGTTTAGAGCAGTTGGATATGCGAGATTAGGAAGCTTGATAGGCAAAAGGCTTCGTCTTTTTAATTCTTTTTATTTTTTATATATTATATTTATATAAAAAAATCTATATGTATATTAATATTTCTAAAAAAATGGACTAGGTGACGCCACCAACCGGGTTAAAATTCATCAAATTTTGTTATTTATTTTAAGTGGTAAATTGATTGATTAATAATGTTTGAGATAATAAGCTACTTGTTATAAAAATAATAATTGAAAAAAAAAAAAAAAACAAAAATGAAAAGGGATAAATATAAAAAGTTAATCAACAAAAAAAGTTAGTTTTTAATTTAAAAAAAACAAAACAAAGCAGTTTATCAATCTCCTGGTCAATTAAAATTATTTCCAGCAAATGCAACTCAACAACTGCAAAATATAATACTCTAAAATACTCCAAAAAAAAAAAAAAAAAAGTAAAATAAAAATAAAAAAGAGACGAAGCCATAGAAACTTCCAAAATGAACATAAAGGGATCCAGACGTCGAAGGTCAGGAATCTGGTGGCTAATGCCTTCTTCAATTCATCTCAATTTTTTTTTTTTAATTCTCACAACATCTTGTTTTCTGACTGGTTTCATTTTCGCTTTCTTTTTTATTATTATTTTTTTTTTTTTAAAAAAAAGAAAAAAAAAAAAAAAGAAAAAGAAAATAAAAAAAAAAAAAAAAAAAAAAAAAAAAAAAAAAAAAAAAAAAAAAAAAAAGAAAAAAAAAAACTAATGATCACTATCCCGATAACAATATAATGTTTTGCTAATTAATGATTGTATTAATATGATTTGAAGCACGAAAATTAAGACAACTGGTTGTTGATAATAATTGAGTAAAAAAATAATTGTTCATAACCTAATACACCGAGTCGTAGGTCGCGGTTGTGGGGACAACAACCCCGCACGCCGTCAATACACTCATCACAAACAAAATAAACTTACATGATCATAACGGTGTTGTCTTGTCTGATGCATTGTGTATTGACACATCTATTTGACATATGTAAAAGTACATATATACTAAATTAAAATTACCGTATTTCTCTTGTTAATATATGTAATATGTATATGTATGTATAACAAGAGAGAGAGAGATAAAATTGGGGGCGCTACGATGTCCAACCCCGCCGTAAACACAACGACAATTTCACAATTTTTTAATGTTTATATAAATAAATAATTGATTTATGTTACTCACGTTCATCTGTATCCTCGACGTCCTCATCCTGGAGGTAGGATATATCTGAAACCCACAAAACACCACGAGTTAAAGGTAATAAATCCCTCGTGTTTTACGCAAGTATTTGTCCCATCTACGGAACACTTCACTCACCCGCCATCTTGTAACAAACTGTCATGACATCTTGTGTCTATATTGCCAAATGAATGACCGCAGACATGTTGGTTTTTTTTTCTTATTGATTGAGTTGTTGTTATTATATTTTATGAAGGTGAATTTTCAAGCAATATGTAGGCGGCAGGATGATTATTCAAAACAAACTGAAAATAGAAAAAAAAAAAATATTAATTAAAATATCATGGTAAAATTAAAGAGTAATATTATTAATTATTTATGACAAAAGGTATTATAAACAACGTTGTAATAATTATGAAAAAAATTTTTTCTAGGTATATAATAATAAGGTTGAACAGGCAACATCATCTTATTATTTATATTTTTTATCTTGTAAAAATTACAAGATAAGATCTAGAAGACAAGGTAATATTATTTAAATCAATTTAAAACAAAAATAGGGCATTTAAATAAACAATAAAACAATAATCATGTTTTAAAGGTCATAATAATAGCTAATGATTTGTTCAACAATTACTCGTTGAAATAAAAACTTTATTTATTTATTTAAGAATTAGCTTTAGGCAATAAATTCTAAAAAAATTAAAAAAAAAAACATCACTAGCTGCATTAACAATATTTAATTACAATTCAATTAATATATAATTATTTTAACATATATATTTTAAGCGATACATTATATGTATGTTTAGCTTCTTAAATTTTAATTAACGATTATATCATTTTATTATTATTATAATTTTAATAATAAATACTGCCTTCCTGATTTAATGATTGTCAATATTATCGTTGAAATTAATATTGAAAATTACACCCATACACTACGTTGTTCAACTTTAGCTCTATTATTATTATTACTACTATTATTATTAATATATTCATTTTTATAATTTTTTATTTTCAATTGTAAATCAATTGTATTTGATGGCCATTTTATATTTTTATCAATTGGTACATCAGGCAAACCAATTTCAGTATGTAAACCAGGACTATTATTTATTGGTAATATTGTTGTTGTTGTTGTTGTTGATGATGTTGTTGTTGATGTAACTGGTATACCAACATCTTGAAAACTATTCATTGATGAAAAACCACTTTCATCATCAGCACTATTATTATTGATATTATTAACGATACTTGATGATGGTTTATCATCTCTTAATATTGATAATTCATTATCATTTATTGTTGCTGTTTTATTAATTTGTAAACGTATATTTGTTGAACAATTACCATTAAATAATTTTTTTGATATATTTTTATTATTTTTAATAATAATATTATTATTATTATATTTTTTGTTATTTTCATCTGCAACAATAAATGTATCATTTATTTGTTTAAATGAATAATCATCATCAATAAATGAACCATCATTTGTACTTAATGAATTAATTCTTTTGTTATTGTTGTTGTTGTTGTTATTATCATCAATATCTTTTT
The DNA here is from genome assembly GCA_030523065.1 of Aphidius colemani. NCBI lineage: Eukaryota > Metazoa > Arthropoda > Insecta > Hymenoptera > Braconidae > Aphidius > Aphidius colemani. Next base: position 16,118 of record JAPYYR010002915.1, on the reverse strand, counting down.
TATTATTAGCTGCTGTTGTTGAATCTTTTTCATTAATTGATAATGATGATGTTGATGATGCTGATGATAATGTTGATGAAAATGGTGATGATGAGATTGTTGTTAATAATGATTCAATTGTTCTCATTAATCTAAATGATTCTTGTGATAATTTATTTGGTGGCACGTAATCATCATTTTCTTCATTTATTTCATTAGTAATATTATTATTTGTACGTCTTTTAACAATACTATCTTCTGGCTTATTTAAATCACTTTTCTTTATTATTTTGTTGTTATTATTTTTAATTTTTGGTGTTGAACAATTTAATGACGTATCATTTTTTCTAAGTACAGACCATGTGAAATCACGAATACCAGAATAACTATTTTGCGTTGTTGTTGTTGACGTTGATGATGATGACGATGATGATGATGATATTTGTGTTATTGACTTGGCTCTTGTAAATTTTGTATTCGTTATTGTTGATGATGTTATTAATTCTGGCTCATCTAGATATATACTTAAATTTTGACTATTACGTGATGATTTATTTTTACCAATTGGATTTGTACGTTCATGAATAATATCCAAACTTTTTCTTGCACGTTCAAGAAAGTTTAACATTTGACGCATTAAAGATCTGTACATCTGTTGACTTGCTTCATTCTAAAAATAATAATTAATATATTAATAACAATAAATTATATATTTTTAAGTGAAATTATGACATGGATATAAGTAAAATATTTTCAAAAGAGGTCAGTGTAATTTTTAAAAATAAGTAATATGTTAATAATAAAAATATATATACTAGTTTAAAATAGTTGTGGTTATTTAAGTACAACTATACTTGTAAGTTTATATATTATTTATTAAATTAACTTTGGAGTAACATGAGAGAGAGTTAATCAAAAAATTCCAGAATAAAGTTTAATTTATTATATGTATCTACAATCTATCCATGTCTTATGATAAATATTTAATTTAATTTGTTATATACCTGTTTCATTTGCCATGTGAGTGTATCAATTTGTGTTTGTAATAAAACATTATCAATAGCTTGTACACGAGGTGTTTGATTTGTCTGTAATAAACTCTGAAGTCGTTGATTTTCTTCATTCAAATCCTGGCATTGCTGTAATAAATAAATAATAAAAATTATTACTATTATTTATTTTTTTTAAGCTTATATAATATTATTTCAATAATAAATTTATCCACAATAATCATTGCAATATATATGTGTATATATTTAAAAAAAAAAAAAAAAAAAGATTAAAATTTAAAAATCATTGTACGTTCAAATGAACAAAGACACCTTTCACTTATTATATATTTAACAATATCTACACTTGTCTGTAGTTCTTGCTCATAAAGACATTGTACAACATCAAAAGCAATTATATTTAAAAAATCAATAAAAAAATAAATATTCAAACTAACAAAGAGATAAATCATTAATATAATTAATACTATTTATTTTAAATTGAAAATTAAATTTAAAAAAAAAATGAAATAACAATTAATTGTAAATTAAATCTGTAGTAATATTGCTGTAATTTCCATACAATGAAAATTAAATTTCTGGAGATGAGTTGCGTGATCTATCCGGTGATCGTTCAATGGATATATAAAAATCATGATGAAATAAATAATAAAATCAATAAATATATATATATTTAAATAGAATTGATTGTGAAAAAAAAAAAAACTAATGTATCAATTGACTTTTAAAGTAATACTTTTCATTTTGAAATAAAAAAAAAATCAAAATACTGTTGGCAATGATTTGAAAGAAACATAACTAAGTAACAAATTAAAAAAAATATAATAACACTGTGCGTATCCCTTATATGTAAATTAATGGTATTGCACAGTGGTTTTTTTATTTTTTGAGTTGTAGACATGACAAACGTCCGTCGCCCGCAAGCGGATGGGGTTCCACATGGTTGCTCACCCTCAACAAGTCCCATTGCGGATGAATACTATCATGACGTCATCTTATTGATACGGTGGATGCATACATTATCAAACATACTAGACTAAAATATTTTAATTTTATTGTCAAACAAGCAATCACTATTTACTTATTGAAAGAAAAAAAAAAAAAAAAGTTATTTATCTTTTTCATTTTTTCAATAGAAAACTAGGTGTATATTCGTAATAAATTAATAAATATTTATAAATTATATTTCTTCAATAGAAAAATAGTTGTATGTTCGTAATAAATTAATAAATATTTGTAAATTATATTATTTAAACAAATAATTTACTTGAAATATTTATTAATAGATTTATATTGTGAATGGGATGATTGATAATGATGATACAGACTATATAAATGTATTCCACTGAATCTTGCTCCAGTTTGTTTAAAAATGAAAATAAAAAGAGAAAAAAAAATTTAAAAAAATTTAGATATATGTATATACATTTAAAAGCGCTGAGCAACACAAAGTCTCAGCAAATTTATTTTCGGTGCATTCCAATGATTCTGAACGAGAAGAAATCCTTATGGCTTGTAAATATTTTCTAGTTAAATTGTACTGAGGCTCTTGAACCGTTGCTTGGTCAGATATACCAATATACATATACTACGTACATTTATGGTATTTCATCTTGTAGAAATTCCGCGAAGATCTATAGTTGCGTATAAACTTTAAGATATGTCTACTATAAACATCCAGTACATTACCCCCCATTTAAATCGAACAAAAAAAAAAAAATTCTCTAAACAATTCAACAACTTTATATATATAATTTTGAAAAATAATAATTGTTTGTTTTTTATTATTCTAATATATATTATTTATATTTTTTTGTGTCTGTCTTTTTATTATAATATTAACATCCGGAATAATAACAACACGTTTCATCGCATGCTCCAGTTAACAGTTTTTTTTTTTTTATATTTATTTTTCACTCAGCTAAAATAATATATAAAAATTTATATTTATAAAATTTTCGTTTGAAGAAGCTCTCTCATCATCATCATCATCATCATCATCTTGTTTTAATTTTAAAAAAAAAAAAAATAACAATTTTCCACCAAATGGATATATGGAAAATAAATTTCTAACACATTTTGACCTATTTTTATTTTCTTTTTTTTTTCATCATGCATTATTCGTAATTTAATTTAATAAATTCATTGTCATGAATTTTAAAAATATATATATCATTTTTATCAGAAATAATTTTGACAGACTTTTTAAGAAATTTTTTCCAAGTAATATGAATAAGTTATTTGTTTATTATTCATTAATCTTGATGATATTAAATAATAATATTGTAATTCTTGCAATAAATATAACTGGTGTAAATAAGATATTTTTTTTTTAAATATTAATGCATCAGTAGAGCTGGTGTCGAGTATCTTTTAAAGAATCTTGACTCAATTCACAAGCATATCATGATGGGAAAAAAAAAATTCTCGTTTGTTCTTCCCCTTTGGCTGATCAACTATTACCGTTGAAAATACTTTTTATCTTCCCACCTTATTTTATTTTTTTGTTATTATTCCTATTTGTAATTTTTTTTAACTTTAAATCAGCTATTTATCTTTTTTATTACAATGTGCAGGCAAAATATTATATGCAGGTATTTTCTCATTCACATCGACATCATCACTGATGCTTTCACCGGTAAACAAATAAATTAATATATATACTTTCGAGTTTAAATTTTTTTTAATCGAGACTTTAGTAATGCTTCGATGAACAACTTGATTTAAAAAAAAAAAAACAATGATAATTAAAAACAAAATCAAATAACGAATTTAATTAAACATAATTGAGATAAAAAAAAAATATAAAAATAAATTTATATATTTGTTGAACTGATAATATAAACTAATGTTTTTATTTAAAAATAAATTTTTCTAAACTTTAAAATTAATTTTTATATATTTTTATTTTTTTTTCTATTCAAAAGATATATTTGCAAATTTACAATGGATTAACTTTGAAGTGTTGAGAACTTTTGTAATATATATTTTAAATTCTAAAAACCTTTTATTGTTCATAAAAACACCCACGATTATTTCAAGAACGAATGAATAATATTTCAAATGTCCCAGGTCAATATTCTACCAAACAATAAAACTTAAAGACTACAATTTTCTCATTATATATTTTTCAAAAAATGATTCTATAATTTGTTGTTTCTCTAATAATAATGATAATAATTTAAGATGGTTATTTACTATATTTTTTTCAACATAAAAATAAGTCAAAATGATAAAAATTAAATTTTGTTGTTACAATGTTGATAACAATTATAGGAGGGGCTGAAGCGAACTTCCTGTCTAACAAAACTACCAACGATTGCCTTCACGATCCTTTCACTCGTTTTTGTATATACACACGTATAAAAATACACCTCTTTTATTATCAACTTGTCTTTTCAAATAAAAAAATTACCATAATGCTAGTGAAAAAGAAAAAAAAAAACAACTGACAAATTTTAAAACGTGATGACAAAAAAATTGAACAAAAAAAAAAGACTAATTTTATTGAGAATTTATTTATTAAAGTGATTCACGTTGACTAATGACTGTTTTTATGAGAATAAAAAAAATGTTGAATATACACCTGTTCCGGAAATCAGTATCCTTTTGTTAGTTTGATTATTTTATTTTTTTAATTTTTAAATAGACTACGTGACAGTATCACACTGTTGTTTCGTTTATTGTTCATTAAAATTTTATAAACTAAATTAATTTTTATTTATAATTTTATTACCTTACGTAGCAAAAAAAAAAAAAAAAAAAAAAAAAAAAAAAAAAAAAAAAAAAAAAAAAAAAAAAAAAAAAAAAAAAAAAAAAAAAAAAAAAAAAAAAAACAAACAAAATCAATATTTGAGAAATATATATAGACATAGACATTTGGGCAATCAAAAAAAAAAAAGGGTAGATAAAAAAATATGCTCATTTTTGTAATCAAATTTTCACTTACCATTTTCGATGAAAATATATTATTAATATTAGCTGATGTATTTCCAGTAGTATTATTTTCTGAGATATTATTTTCAATTTTTATGTCATTATTATTGATGGTTTTTAAATCACGATAATTAACAACAATTGATTTGGCAAATGAACTTTTATACGGCAACACTTCACCAGCAACACCATTACCATTTTTTTTATTAATAATATCCTCTTCCATTATGAAATATATTATTAAAAATATTTATCGACAAATATTTTCAATGAAAATTCTATCATTGATAAAATTTCTCTAATTAATGTTATTTTTCTTTTACATTTCGAATATATATTGTTTTTTTTTTTTGTTATAGCCACTGTGATTATTATCAAATGCAATCACATTGTTAATTGATGATTTCTTATTTGGTGTGTAAATTGATGAGAAAATTAATTGATGTTACATGAGATTAAATGTTGCACGATATTTGTTGATGTTGCACTTGTTAATTTTATGTTTATCAGGATAATAAAGAAACCAAGTTCTTTAACGCTGTGTATCGAACTAAACCACAGTAATAGCAATAAATACCATCGACCAACAAACTCCCCTTCTTATTTCTTCAGTAAACTTTGTGTTATTACTATTACTACCTGCAGACAATGACACTATCGCGCATGCGTTTATTTTATACTTGTGCATATCAAAATTACCCATTATTATGGAATTATTTATTAAAACACTAGTTATTCAAATTATGATAAGGCGTTATCAACATTAAATCTTGAACAGGACAATTGATAAATAAATAAATAAAAATATTCAACCGCTTGATTTATCCATCAAACAAATTATTATTTATTATCAATAACAATATTTTTAGTTAAAAAAAAAATATATATTTTCTCTTTTATAATTAATGATCTTAATCAAAATTTATCTAACAAGAAAATAATACAAATTAATTTATATTTATAATCGATCACAGTCTACGTTTATGGCTTGTTGAATTTTTTATTTTCAATAACTGGTGAACGAAAATCCAATGATACTCTTGAACTTTTTGTAATAGTTATTGGTGATAATGATGGTGCTGGACCATAGTTCTTAAGCTTATCAATTCTATTCTTGATTGATTTTGTTTTAGCGTCATCTTCTGGTGTATCACGATTTTTATTTGATGAAAATGTTGGTGTTGGACAATAAATTGGTGTTGTGCCAGGTGTTTTTTTAGCAATTTCAATACGTATTTTATCAGCTGAATTTATAATATATTCTTGTGTATTATCAATTCTATTGATAAAAGCATCAAATTCATCACGTAAATGAATAATTTGACGTGAATTTTTACTAATAACAGTACGTTCAGTACAAAATGCAACTGGTATTGTACTACGATTTGTATTTCTGCGCCATTGTAAATTTTTAATCAATAAAAATGAGCCAATATTTGATATTTCCGAATAACCATATGCAGATATACCTTGCCAAAATAATATTGATAAATAAGAATCAATATTATCACTATTTTTATATGCAATATTCATTGTTTCAAAGTTTTTCATTCCATGTGGTGCTGGACCAATTGATACAACAATACCAATTGTATCAAATTCATTGTATGCTGGTGAAAAATTAGATGATATTTCAGTTATTGGTGTGAAACAACGTATTGAAAAGTTAATATTTTTATAGTATTTATTATTTTTATCATATTCATGAATAGTCGTCCATCTATTTGATGTAAGCTGTAGCTCTTTTGAATGCATACCACTTGCATTTGCATTTATAATTTCAATACAACTTGTTTCTTTTAATATTTGACTACATTCTTCAGCACTTGACCATATTGTCATAATACCATAAGCAAAACCATCTGTTATTAATAATTTTAAACAAGGTGAAACATTTCTTGGTTCTATTTTGTTATTATTATCTAAATTACTATTATTAGATTTTTTTAATTGATAAGCTAAACACATTGTATCAATTTTTGTTTGACAATCTTTTTCAAATTGAGCCACTGCTTTTTCTTCACATCTTGAATTTCTATATATTGTTTCACCATTTTTGAGCTTTTCTCTATATAATAATGGATATACACGTGCAATTGATACAATAATTTTGCCAATTAATCCACCATTTGATTTTATAGATTTTAAACTCAGTGTCATTGGTCCTTTTTGTAATTGATAGCCTAATTTTGTATACCATTTAGCACGACGTGTTGAATTTGCTGATATTTTTAATCTTACATTATTTGATGCATCAAGTGGATATGTACCATCATCTAAATTTAATAATTGACCACCATATATCATTAATTTTGTTCCAATTTTTATTCTATTAATACTAATATAATAATTAAGTGAACTATCAATCGTTGCAATAATTGAATACCAGCCATCAGTTAATTCTAATTCAGATATTGGTTTATTACTATCTGATACTCGTGATGTTGTAATAATACGTGATACACATAGTACCATTCTTCTTATTGATACATCATCTTTTTCCATAATTTTTCTTAATGGTGATCTTTCAGAACGATCAATTTCACGATCATATCGATATTTTAATTGGCCCATGACATTTTGTGGTGTTAATGATCTTGTCAAGTTATTAAAATTTAATCTATCCATTGAAGCAAGTTTCCATATAATCCATTTATAGTGATTTTCAAACCATCCATGTGGTAATAAATTTGGATCAACACCTGGACTTGCTAAAAATGATCTTTTAAATTCATCTACACTTGCAATATTATTATCATCTGGCAGTAAATAGACACCATCATTTAAATCAATACCAATCATATTTTTTTTATCATTAAATTCAGTTAAATTAAATTTATATAAAGCTGCAGTTGTTGAATCAATTGTCAATACTTTTGTATCAATTTTATTTTCTTCAAGTTCACTGGTACTACGTTGTGATGGTAATTGATTATTATTATCAGATAAACTTTCAAGTTTTATTTTATTATTACTATTATTTAATTTTAATTTTAATAAATATCCAGGATTTGTTTTTTCTCGATTAATTTTTTTTTGTTTTATAGTATTTTCTTGTTGTTCAATTTTCATGGATAATAATTCTTTATCAAATTTATTATTGCTAATTGTATGCTCGTCAAAAGAATATTGTGTATCAAAAACAAAATCATCTGGTATTGAATCATGATAATTTGAACATAATGATGTTTTATGTATTTTTTCATTATTTTTAGTATCTATTATCGTTGATGGTGAAGATGAACGTGCTTTTTGAATACCATAATGATCATCTAAGCTTGATGATGAGTGTTTATCATCCTCTTCAAATGCTGCTGTTGCTGCTGATAATTCATCAGTCAATGTGTCATTTAATTCATCTGATTTATTTTTATCATTACTATTTGAAGTTATATCTTGATCAGCTTCATCAAATAATTTACGAGCTTGAAGATCTGTTGATGTACCAAGACGTGATCTTTTACGACCAAATGGAGTAATGTCATCAAGTGGCATTTTTCTTTTTGCTGAATCCAAGATTCCAACAGATCTACTTTCAATTTTTTTCTTTAAATTTTTTATATCCAACAAACAACTTTCATCAAAACCATCTAAGTCATCTTCATTGAATATTGATTTTGCTTTTAATAATACATTTTCTGATAAATTTATTGAGCTACCTTTGGCTGTTGTAAAACAAGGACTATTTGTTTGAAAACCAGTTGAAGTTGGTGTTGTACATATATTTTTTATATCACTAAAATCTTCATTAAATTGTAGTTTTCCTTTTGGCAGTATATTTCTTGATGTCACTTTTCCAAAGCCACCACTGATACTTGTTCTTGATGAATTTAAATTTGATAATGGTAATTTTTTTTGATTAGTTTTATTATCATTATCATCATTAAAATTTACTTGTGCTTTTAATAAAGAATTTTTTGATGCACTTATTGTCTTGCCTCTACAAGTTGAAAAACCTGATGGTGTATTGGTACTTGGTGCTTTTGCAAATGATGTACTTTTTGGTGTATCATTTATTAGCCCTAAATTTTTACGATGAGATAAAAAACCACCAGGAGTACGATTAACTAATGGATTTTTAAAACCACCTGAATTATTAACCGGTTCTTTTTCTAGCATTTTTAAAGAATCTTCTTCAAAAACATCATTAAATTGTTTTGCAGCAAGAGCCAATGCTTTATCAGATATATTTACACTTTTGCCATGACCCGAGGTGAACGTTGCTGCTGGAGAATTTGACACACTAAATGTTGAAAAGCCATTTGAAAATAGACTCGGTGTTTGAAATTTATCTGAAGAACCATTAAATTTGTTGTTCAATGGCTCGTGGGCTTTTGCAGGAGTATCAATTGTTTTTTCTTTTTGATTATTATTCAAATAGGATGATGATTCAAATGTAGGTAGTTTCATTGGTTGAGCCATCAAGGCTGCAGTAACATCAGGTACTTTGTTAACTGGTTTATTTAATACTTGATCAATTTTAGATTCATCAAAACTTCCTTGATGATCAAATACTGCTGCAATACCAGCGTGATTTAAATTATCTTCAGTCTCAGTTATTCCAACATCTTTACTAAACAATGAATCAGCTCTTGTCAATGTTGTCTTATAAATTACTAATTCTTTTCCAGCAGCAGTTTTAAACTCACTATTCATTTTAATATCGTCATCATCTTTATTACGATAATTAATTGATGGTGACTTAAAATTATCAGTTATAGTTAATGATAAATTTGTTGGTGAATTTTTTGAAATAAGTTTATCAATATTATACTCATATGTCATCAATGACCAAGCATCATTAACTCTATTTAAATCGATTAATAATTCTTTTTTTGTATTTGCATTTATAAATTCAGATTTAATACGAATATCAATTGGTGGAAGTAAAATTGGCTCATTAACTGGTTGTGGCTCTAAATAAATTCTATTGTTGATCTTTGATTTTTCAGATATTTTGTCAACATAAGATTCATAATGCAATCTTATTTTTTCAGCAATATCACTGCTAGCTATTTTTTCACATTTTAAAAATCCATGAAAGTCATTTTCTTGTGGTACAACTGGTTCATCACTGGTAGCAATGTTTTCACATTCCATTAACTCATTGCATTCATCATTTTCTTGTGTTACAACTGGTTCATCATTACCATCAACCTTGTTACATTCCATTAATTCATTAAAACCATTTTCTTGGGATTCTTTAACTGGATCATCATCACTAGAATTCTTTTCACAGCTTGAAACATCATTAAAAATATTTTTTGATGATAAAATTGTATCATCAAAATTATCTTGTTTATTAAGTTGAAATAAACGTTCAAACTTTGATAATAAATGTTGACTTTCCAACTGATCTTCTTCAGTGAATCCTTGAAAATCACAATCGATGGATTTATTAATTTTTTCTGGACTGTGAAATGTATCCCAAGTTGAAAATGTTACATTTGAAATATCATCATTATATTCTTCGTCATTTAAAAATGATGCTTCTTCATCAACATCTTGACATTTTTTTGTAAATGATACGTATTCTTGTCGTTCATTTGGTTTTTTTGAAACTATTAAATTGTTTTTTTTAGTTTTACAATGTATTTTATCAGCAGTATCAAGAGCTTTTAAATTATTAACAAATACATCATTACAAATATCATTTGAATGATCAAAAGAGCCCTTATTATTCGAATTAAAACATGCACTTGAATCACGTAAATATTCATATTTTTTAATTAAACTATCAATTTCAGGTACTGTATTATTGTCGTTATTTATATTTTCAACTTGTGAATTAATTTTAACTTTATTAGATGAATTTTCTTTGTTAGAATTATTATCAGGTACAATTGTATCATCATTAGTTGAATTTTTCATAGTATCTTGGTTAAATATTCGTCTTTTTGTGCGTCTTTTTGATTTTTTTGATGATACGACTGGCGATCCTGGAACCACTTCATCTTGTGCAATTGAAACTGGTGCATTTTTAGGTGTACATTCATGATAATAATCATCATTATCATCATTAGCTTTATCTGTATCGTCAGAATCTTTCTTGTTCGTTCTATCAGTCACTGGAGTTTCAAGATCACTGGTCCAGCCACTTTCTTTTGTCATAAATGGAACAAGACTCAGTGGAGTTTTCGGAATTACTGGTTTCCCAGGAGTTCTAAAAATTACAAAAATTAATAATTATATATTATAATCTAAATAAATACATGACATAAATAAATATATTTACTCAATATTATCCTCATCATGAAAAGGAAATACTGGGCTATCCAGTAGATAGGCATTTTGTGTATTTATCCCGATGATATTAGGACTCAATTTATTATCTTTTCCTGGACTATCATCATCTGTACAACATAAACAAAGTGTCCATTTTATTATTCATTCTTTGATGTATGTTGTTGAAAAATTATTAACATATTGAAAATCAAGGCTTTTACTAACCTGAGAATAAATCTTCATTTTCAGATTCTCCTCCAGCAAAATCTTCCATTGATAAACTTGATTTTTTACAAAAATTTATTCAACAATTCAACACCAACAATGATTATTTGTGATAATTAATAAATACATGTGTTTATTATTTTTTTCTCTTCTTTTTTGATGAACACAATACTCTTTCTCTTATTCTTTCTCTAAATAGGGCTTTCTTTTTTTACCTGGAGTTCCAGGTAAACGCCATCTGTCGCTTAAACAGAATTAACACAAATGTATACCCATTTGTTTTTTTTTTTTACATGCACCGAAATGGCTGAACATAATTTGAAAATTTATGAACACTATATATAATGATAGAAAATATTTACTTACCCAAAAAATAAATAAACAAATAAACGAAACACTTTTAGTAAATTTTTCAAATAACACATTTAAAAAAAATAAAATATAATATTGCGCTCAAAGCAGCAAATTTCAATGGATTCAATAATGAATTAATTGGTTTTCTATATATACACCGATGCACGTGATATAGATAACGATACGCGTAATTTAATCATTAACATAAAAAAATCTCCACTCTTCATGAATAGAAGTTGAATTATCACATAACACATTGATGTGTAATACAAATAAGTATTACAAAGTATTAAAAAGTTTCAAATGAGATCATAAACGCAATTATATCAATACTATTGACTAATTAAAAATCCTACCTTGTAAGGGGATGTTCATCTTCCCACGATGGTCATCGAATTGCTCATAGTACTGCATTCTATGAAGACTAGAGGATGATGTACTCTATTTAGTAATGATTCCATTGGCAGACTCAATAAGTCGAACACAACACACCACACCACACCACACCACAACACAACACAACACAATAGTCACACACGTTTTATCACAAGTTTTTTAAAAACAATCTTCAAAAAGATACATCACCAAGGACACTTTTCCAATATACCACTTTATAAATTATTATAGTCTCTTTTGTCTTTAATCAAATCAATCACTGTGAATATTTTCTTCTTATTGACTTGATACTCAACTATTTAATATATTCAATTACTACTTAAACATTATAATATATGATATTATAATATTTTTAGATAGTGAATACTATTATTATTATTGAGGATGTTTCATCGATTTCAACTTTCAAGTTGCTTACTGATGAAATTTTCAGCAGGCATTCTTTTGAGCAGAGGCATTGAGTTCTTGCAGCTCCAGAGACCAACAGGTAGTGCATTCACATTGTTAGCATCATCATCAGCTTACCACCAAGTGATTTTGGTAGACATAGATAAAGCATAACAACAATCTCAAGTAAATGTTTACCAATAACAACACCAAGTAGTACAAATTATAATTGTTGAAGCATGTTATGTAGATGGTGTTGATGATTTTTTCACTTGGTTTGTTAGTAGTCCATGTGTAGTATTTCATAGTATTTGATGATTGTCAAATTATTAAAGAGCTTATCAACAATTTGTAACATAAACTAGATTCGACGACGTACTGTATGACACTTTTAACACTGTAATTATTTGCTTGATATTTTTCATGTTGTATTTTAGCACTTGACATGAGTAAGACTAATATTTTTGTCATTAATAAACTTGATGCACCTGCAATAATAAATTAATATTATGATTATTATCATGTCAATTTGTAACTAAAATAACTCACTGTACTCTAAAATTTTGGCTCCAATGACAAATTAATATAGTCATTACTCATTACTATTGGTTCCAGTTCAAATGATTGTGTTTAATCGGTTATATCAGCATATGAGATACTCAAGCGAGACGCTTTGTTATCTGTAAACAATAAAATATTAAATAAACATTTTGTTATGATTTTTTTTTAAAAACTAAAGTAAGTATTCACAAAAAAAAAAGGGTCATTGAATTTATGGTAAATAAGAGAATACATAATAATTTAATAAATAAATAAATAAATCTACAGTAAAAAATTCAGTCTAAAGGTCTAGGTTTCGTTTAAACACTCTGACGAAGGCCTCTAACAAAAGAAAATTGATGTTGGAATATTTTTTAACTTTTGGTTGTTATAAATAAAAAAAAAACAATTTATATACTACTGATAGGCTATAACACTGCTATATAGAACAAAGATTTGCCAAAAAATATAAATAATTAACCAATTAATTTACTTTGTAATTCTCTGAAAATGATGAATTTTTTTTTTTTATAAATATTGGTAAAAATTAATGTAATTATATTTGTTTATGTACTGAATGATTTTTGACAAAGAAATAATATACTATTTATTTACCATTTATCTATTAATTAACAAATAAATAGCTGTCTTTGTCGGCTCCAATAGCCTTGACAGATCCATTTATTTTGGCAAAAATTCACAAAAATTCGCGATAATTTATATCAGAATGGGTTCAGAAAAATTGAATTGATTGATCGAATAACCATTTTAAACATATTAACAATTATTATTGTGGAAATAACTCTAACTTTGTCTAAATATAAAAACATAACCTCAATTTTTTTTTTTTTTTTTTTTTTTACTTAATTATTGATAATAACTACGTCTTTATGTTTGCTTATGCACTAAATAATTAATAAAAATGAAAAAACACAATATTTACATACCATTTGTCCATAATTTAACAAATAAATGTTTGCCTCCCCAACTTCGATGCCATTGACATGTCCATTAATTTTGACCAAAATTTACTGAATTATGCAGTAATTTATAGAACATTCTGTTCAAAATTATTTAATTGATCGATTCAATAACAATTCATAATTTTTTAACAATTATTATTGCAATAACAAGTGTAAAAAGTCACGACACGGGTTTTCACTCTACGAAAGGCGCGGCCATTTTGATTTTGTTTAGTCGATAAGAGTAGAAATCTACTGAAAAAAAAAAAACAAATAAATAATATTTAGTTAAAATTATAAATATTTAAAACTGATCATACAAATAAAAAAATAAAAATAAACTGTGAATAAAAATTGTAAATTTTTTGTTGTAAATAGGGGGCATTCACCTGGGGCTTACTTGTTTTTTTTTGTTTAAATTTTACTGTACGACTATATTATAAATATATCAATTAAAAAATTATAATTTTATTTCATATTGACTGATAAAAAAATATACTAAATTTACTTTAAGAGCAACAAGTTTACCAAAGAAAACATATTGACAATAAATCAATAATAAGTAAATCAATTTATTGATAATAAGTGGGGTATGCTTGCTGCTGGTTTGGGAACCAGTATAATCGCGATTATTTAATCAACAAATGCTTCAAAAAATTAATTTAATCAATTTTGAAAACAGTTAATAATACCAAACAAAATCAACGTACCTTATGACACTTTCTGTTGAAGTTTTTTTGTATTTTTGATGTTATATTTTAGCACACAAACAGCCTTAGTCGTCTTAGTATTTCATTCTTGTAAATCCTCTTGTAAACTTTAATTTACACTTATTCAATACAACTGTAACAATAAATTAGTAGATTATTATTTGATAAGTTCAAGATTATACTTTAATTCAAAAAGACTTTAACTAAAATTAATTGACTCACTGTGTTCAAAGATAATTCTGTCTTTAATGACAAACCAATGGCTGAGTCATTGATTTCTTTACCCCAGCTTCAAGAACTCTGTTCGAAGCATTACATTTACACATCAGACGTTTGAGCAAAACTCCTTGTTACCTATAAACACTGAAATAAATATTTTATTTTTTACAAAGTATGTCAATTGATTAGCTTAAGCTAATCTTAAACTTCTGTCTATTAGAAAATGAAGAATAACAAAGACAAACTAATAGATAATAATCGACATTTACCTGAGGCTATAGTTGTGACTTTGAATGCTCTGGTGTCGATATATAAACCCAAGAGCTTTTCCAATTGTTGTTTGTGATAGTATTGATTCAAACAATTTCTAGTCATCTGTTCTTACATCTATAAACAATGAATACATTAATGTAAAATAATAAACAATATTTTAATTTTTTTTCTTTTGCTATGTAATTGAATACTTGAGTAAAATTAATATACTGTATATCAATATTAGATTATTTGCTAAATAATAGCTAATGAAAAAGCTAAGTATAATTTTTTTTTTTTTTTTACCTAAGATAATTGAGAATTGTAAATAAACTGGTGTCGGTCCAGACTTGTCTCACTTTGAAATATGCAAGGATATCTGCAATTATTATAACAACAATATTGTAGCAATGATTTAAATGAATAAAAAATTTATTTATAATAAATGAAATTATTAAATACCTCTTTTTGTTGTAGAGGAAAATGCACAAGTCAGTACTACCAGCACCAGAAAATCATGATTTCAATATGCATATTGAATAATTCTCGACGTATTCAATGTCATTCAAGCTTGACATTTGTAAATATTAATTGTACTTGAATAAATAATTATTATAAGTGATAATTAGTCATTATCAAGGTCTCGTCGTTGTTGAAGCACAATACCATGTCGAGGTGGACTTGATGTTTGTTCTACTTTGTTGCTGGTTCATGTGTATTATTATTGATTAATTGATACATTAGATAGAACCTGAGGGTCGTTGTTACCAGCACCCAATAGCAGACTAATGTTATCATATTATTTTCACTCATGAGCTATATTCTATTTAAACTTGACGTTTGTTGATTTTAATTGTACTTGTAAATCAATTAAT
Source organism: Aphidius colemani (assembly GCA_030523065.1). NCBI lineage: Eukaryota > Metazoa > Arthropoda > Insecta > Hymenoptera > Braconidae > Aphidius > Aphidius colemani. Next base: position 48 of record JAPYYR010002915.1, on the reverse strand, counting down.
GATTATTCATTATTATGGACTCATTGGTGTTGAAACATATAAGCGTAT
>JAPYYR010002912.1:0-18192 GCA_030523065.1 Aphidius colemani | reverse complement strand
TAGATATTTTTATTGTAAAACAAATATTATCTACCAGATATTTTTGTTAGTCATATTTCAATTAAAAAACGTTTTTATTCATAATATTGTGTCCAGAATATTCATCAATCGAAAAAATAGTATAGAAATATATTTTTTTTCCATTGAAAATGATTTTTTTATTTTTTATTTTTTGAAGTTTGATAATGGAATGAAGAAAAAAGTGTGAGGAAAGATATATACATGCAATGCATATACATATATATATATATTATAGAGTAGAGGGTATAAAAGAGAAAGAGGGTCGTCAAAGTTGGGTTGGGCGAGGGTGAATTTGGGATAGAACGCGAGTCCATTAGCAGATTACGTAGCCAGCCCGCCTCGCTCATTCACCCCTGTTGAGATATACATATATACATATAATTTTTTTCTTATTTTTCCTATTTTTTCTCTTTTTCAAAGTCTCGGCTTGAGTGTATATCCATATATATTTACTACCCCTCTACTTTTTTTCACAACGATTTAAAAGTACAACGTCTACACGTGTCATTACAGTCTGTCTTAATTTTTCTGTATTTTTATTTTTTCATTTAAAATAATGAAATAATAATGATAATAATGAAGTGTATATGAATATGACAATGAATAAAAACAAATTTATTTGTAAGTAAATGAAGAAGAAGATCCAACATGATCCCTGTCTTAATAAAAATAATTAAATTATTTTGAATAAAAAGAAAAAATTTAATATTAAGACACAATTTTCATGACATATATTTAAATCCTCAACTTAATTGTTAATTAATATTGATTAAACAAAATGTAAAATTATATTTTTTGATACTTTAATAATTATTTTACTTGATTGGCAAAATTCACCCTCTGATTTATCATACTAAAATAAACACTTTTATTTATTTTATTTTAATTAATATCAAAGTTTAAAAATACTTTTAAATTTAATTTATATTTTTATATTTTCAAGGGTAAATGACATATATATGATATGAAAAATATAAATATTAATAAATATAAATAATAAAAAATTTATAGCCAAGAAAAAATTGATATTTTATTTTACCATTAATTTAAAATAAAAAAAATAGAAAGATTTTAATGCTGTTTTTTTACATAATATTCAGCTAAATTTGCTTCAAGTTTATGTAAAGATAAAAAAAATATAAATAAAAATATTCAACCAATCAAACTTCTAAGGTATACTAATCTTGATAAATATAATCGTGTCGTTTTTTCATAATTTAAAACGAAAAAAAGGAAAAATAATAATAAATAATGTTATCATAATGAAAAAATAAAAATAAAATTGATATAGAAGTACATATATAATATCAAGTTAAAATAATTGATGAAGAAATTGATAAAAAAATAATCTATGTTTAGCATAAAATTTAAATTGAAGATAAATTGAACGAAACGATTGAACGAAACACATGTTAACCACGACATTCCATTGCGAAAAATTATCAATAAATTTTCATTTAAATATAAAAAAATAAAAATATTAATCTTTTTATGTATAAAAACAAAAAAAAAATTAAATATATAAAGAAGAAATCACAACTGGACTTTAAAATAATAAAAAAAAAAAGTTTTAATGTTTAAATATTTCTTCACGGGGGCCTTTTAGTCTCGTATGTAACCACATATTTACAAGATGTGTATTTTTATTCTCGAGTGGTCAAACTCTCGATACGTTCATTATCTCAATTCTTATCATATTCACTGACACATATGGTATATTTTATTAACCCAACAGCAAAATGCCACTCTCCAAAGCCGGATCCACTCGAGTTGTTTCAACGAGATTATTCTGGTGACACTTTAACCACCACAAAATAATGCAAAAATAAATTTACAATATTTAAATTATCAAACATTAAATTGTTTTTTTTATATAATTCATATTTTTCATTTTTAAAAATCATGATGATAACGATTTGACTAAAAAATGCAAGTTATAATCATGACTGGTCAATATTTTTATTGACAGGAAATTAATCATAATACATCACAACCCTCTTTATGATGAAAAACAAAAAAAATAAAATATTCAGGGTAAAAAAATATAGTGGCATGTGAATTTAATGATTTAAATAATATTTTTTTTAGGGATGAAAAATTTTATTTATAATAAATTTTAAATATTATTCAATTAAAAAGGGTTTAGAAAAACTGGGAGGTCTACAGGGAGGAAGTTGATTCAGGTGGAAGTCATACATTGACTTCTAGATATTCAATTTTAAAACAAAATGTGTCATGTCAACTTGACAAGACGAGTATTATGTTTCTGTCAGTTAAATCTTGGTGGTCTTAAAAATCAACGACATGGTGGTCTTTATTATTTTCATCAAAATTATCTCAAAATAAACCATCAAATAGTTAAAACAATATTATTGTTTATTTATTTTGTTTTTTTAAAAAATTTATATTTATTTTTTTTCTTTTCTAAATTTTTAAAATAAATTTTTTTCGCAATTTGTCGAATATATTTTGTATTAAATATAAATTTATATGTAATATATTTTTAAACTCACCCAATAATGTCATGAATTCTATTCTGCATTGAATTCTTTGTTGGCAAAGTATGAGGAATAAGACAACAAAGAAGTTGTAAAACTGAAACTATAATACTTCCTGATCCATTACCGGTGTGTAAATTACCAGTTGTTTCAGTAATTTGTCCTTGTTCATCTAGTCCAGTAACAGCCTGATGAAAAAAATATAAAAAATATATAAAATATCGATAATCAAACATCATCCCTATGCGAATAATGTCAAATGACGTGTAAAAATAATACAGCTGGTCAAAAATATACATTTCCAAAAATCAGAAATAATAAAAATTGATTAAATGCACCCTTTATATACATAAATCAAACAGTACATCACAAAATTAATGGTCTATATTCAAATCACAACAAACAGAATCAATCCGTTTTTTCAAATAATCATTGAAATTTCATAAAAATTTATATAAAATAAAAAATCAAATGGGTTAAAATAAAAATAGAAACACTAGAGCGAATAAAAAAAAAGAAAAAAAATATTCAAAAGTTACTTGACAATGCATCAAGCTCAATAAGACAAAAGTGTCATAAACATGAAGTAGTTTTCCATTTGTACCAAGTGTACATGAAGTAGTTTAGCTGTGGTGATTGACAAAAAACAAATGACATTATTTCAAATCGACATTCTCAATAGTCAACCAGACAAAAGATTAGGTTGATTTTTATCATCCTCTCAGCTTATAATTCACAAAAAAAAAATAAAATAAAAATAAAGTAAAAATAATAATAATAAAAAAAGATTTAAAAGTGGAAAAAAAATATCCATATACGACTTTGAGGATCATTTTTCCTCCCTCGTATAGTTATACATTACTACTGTTATATAGAAATATTTCTCTGATGGCTGGATGTATTGGTGAATGTCGCTAAAAGCTCTCTCTTGCTGCTAATGCATTTGCAGGGAAAAGAAAAATGAAAATGGGGAAGGACAAAGTAAAGGGCAGCAAAGAGAAACCAAAAATAGAAGAAATTTATATTTGAAAAAAATAAAAAAGATATTGAGGGTAGAAACATGAGTAATTGTCAAAGATTATTTCTAAAATTTTTTAATGATTTTAAAATAATGATAAAAATATAAAAATAAATTTTTTTTTTTTTAATCCTCATTATTATGATTATTATTTTCAATGATTTTGATCCAAAAGTATTTGTTTTTTTATTTTTATTTCCTTTTTATTCTTTATGTTTGTGATAAGGTGGATGAAGGTTGTTTTTAAGATTTTTTTTTTTGAGTGGGTCGACTTTGTTGGGGCTTGAAAAGGATTAGTGCGTATTTTGACAGATTGACAGGATCTACTTTTAAATTTGTGGACTACTTATGCATAAAAACAAATATGTCTTTGAAATTTTGTAGATCTTGATAAAGTTTTTTTTTTTTTTCTTTTTCTTTTTGTGATTATTCAAAGTGATATGAGAGAGTTTTAATTTTTTGTAATTTTAAGTGGACTTTGTGATGCCATCTAGCGTTATGATTGAATTATTTTCTCAGTTGATAATGAAAAATATTTACCTCAAATCTTTGAAGAAGCAGATCAAGAACAACCAGAATTTTGTTGCTGAGAATGATTGATTCAATATTGGCTGGATGATCAACAACAGCTGCTTTGTATACTCTAAAAATGGACACAATACTTCTGAAAATATAAAACAAAAGTAGCCTTTTATTTTTTTACAATTTTAGCTGATAAAAAATGTCACACTTACTTGTTTGGTAAATGATGAGAATTGTTTTGATTATTAACACTGAGATTTAACAAGCTAGTCAACGTTTTAAAACCATTTAAAGATCTAAAAACATCTTGATCAATTGCTCCCTGAATAAATAAAAATATATTTCATATTTATTATTAAAAAATTATTAATTTAATGTAAACTTACAACTTTATTAAAAACTCTTCCAATTTCACCAAGACATCTTTCAAGTCCAGATACAGCAACATTTGACCAAGTTGTTTTACCATGACAATCACAAAGTCTATCAAGTTCTTTTAAATTTCTTCGTAATTTTGATTTATTTACTGAATCAAAATTTTCATTATTATTTTGTATATTTTCAAGTTCTTGTCCTCTTGATGTCATTCTTTGTTTTAATTTACGACATCTTCTTTTTATAGCTTTTTGTTTTTCTTTTATAATTTTATTATCATATTTATCATGAATAATAATTTGTGTATCTTTAATATGTGATATATTAAATTTTTGTAGCTCATCTCTTGATGGTTCTCTACCATCATGAATTTTTTTAACAGCATCAATATGTATTTTACCTTTTAAATGACTCAATAAACAAACTTCATTTGGTAATAGAACTGTACATAATGTACATTGTTTATTTGCATTGTATGATTTTAATGTTGGTGGTATTTCTTCAAGTCTTATTATTGATGATTCAAATGCACGTTGACGTATATTTTCAATATTTTCAACATGTCTTCTTGCAGATTCTTGTTGTTTTTGGGCAATTTTTTTTTGTAATTCTTCTTGGTTAGCAAGTTGTGCTGCATGTAATGCACTTAAACGTTCTTCACGATCTCTTGCTTTTTCTCTAGCAATTTCTTGACGTTCTTTTTCACGTTCTAATTGCATTTTACCAACTCTTTCTTCACGTTCTTGTCTTGCTTGTTGCATTTTTTGAATTTTTAATTGTCTATCAGCCTCAATAGCACGTCTTCTTTCTTCAGCAGCAGCTTCTTTTGCTGCTTTTTCTTCTTGACGTCGTTGACGTTCTTCTTGTATACTTTGTAATCTTTCTTCTTGTTCTTGACATAATGCCATAAAATCATGTCTTTTATTTTGTGCTTCAAGTTCATTTATAAATGCTATTTCTTTTAATTTTGATTCTTCATCATGTGCTTTTCTAACAACTTCTAATAAATGTTGTGTTCTATTTTCTTCAGCTCTTTTTAATTTTATTTCCATACGTAATCTTTTATCTTCTGTCAATTGATTTTTAGCACGTTTAACATCTTCAACTTTATTTAATAATTCACGTAAACGTTGAGATTTTTCATCCAACAATTTTTGTCTTTTATGTTGTGCACATGCTTGTTTTGCTTGATAACGACGTAATGTTTCTGGTAATGAACGTTTACGTGATGGTGATGATAATTTTTGATGTAACTCAAGTGCTCTACCAGGATGACGTGCAACAAGTGCTTTTAATTGTGCTAATGTATCAATTCTTTCACTGAATGACATACCAACCAACATATTTTCATAACGATCCTCAAGACTAATATCATCAATATTAACATTGCCATTACCAACACCATCATCATCATCAACAATCTTATTATTCTTATGATTATTATCATCTTCAATTTCTAATACCATTTCACAATCCGTCTCATCAGTCTCAGTATCAACGTCAATAACAGTTTGTTCTAATTCTTGTATTTGTTTTTTTAAAAATGCTTCTTCATCAGACAATTGTTGTGATCTTTGTGAATCAGCTTCTTCAGTTTTTCTTTCTTCTTCAAGTATAATACGTTCTCTTTCAGCTTGTGCAGCCATAAATTGTTGTATTTTTTTTTCTAATAAATTTGCTTCACTTTTAAATACAGCTGCAATCATTGATGTTGAATTTGTTTCACAAATTATTTTTTTTTTTACATTATTATCATTATCATCATCATCATCATTACTACTGTTATTAATATCAATATTAACGTTATTATTATTACTATGATTACTATTATTAATATTATTTTTTAATACATCATTATAATTAATTTTTTTATTTTCAATTGTTGTTGCTGTATTTATTTGTTTAATTATATTTTTTTTAATATATTTATCATTTGAATTATCAATTGATAATGCTGGTAATGATGTTGCTGTTGTTGGTCGATAAAAACGTGTTGACATATTTAAACTATGTGAACTACCACGTCTACAACGACTTCTAACTGTTTGCCAACCATCAGAATCTTCAATTGGCTTTTTATTTTTAACTGATAGTTTTGTTAATACCTCAACTGAACCAGTATTTTCTTTATTTTGATTATCATTATTGTTCGTATAATCATTACGTTTCCTTATCATAACTGATGATCCTGGTCTTGCTTTGTTAACACTTGATACATCTCTAACACTTAGTGTTGTTTTACTTCGATACATTTTTGGTGTTTCTGCTAATTTATTCATTCTTGATACACTTGAATATCGATTTGTACTTTGTTGTTGTTGTTGATGTTGTTGTTGATGTTGTTGTTGTGTTGATGAACTTTTAATTATATTTTTATCTTTATCAATTATCAATAAATTATTTGTTTCTACTGAATTTTTATTCACCTTATTTAACAATTTTTCTTCATCATCATTATGATGACTAGATTTTTTATTACTATTGCAAGATGTATCAATAATTCTATTTTTTTCATCATCTTTATCATCCTTTATTTCACTATTAATATTTTTAGTAAAATTAATATTATTATTTGTAAATTTACGATCATTTTTAATCATTGAATTTGCACGTACGATTGATGATGATGATGATTTAATAATTATTTTATTTGGAGTTTTTAGCATTTTTTTTTCACGTAAATTATTTGTATCTTTTTTAGATACATTATTTTTGCTATCTTTAATTTTTTTTTTATAATCCAATTGATCACGTATATTATTATTATTATTATGATTATTATTAATTTGATAATCAATTGGACTTAATCTTTGATGTGGACTAGAACATTTTGATGTTATTGTTGTTGATGAATTCCATTTTCTGCATGGTGATGTTTTTCTAACTTCCCATGTAAGTGGTGCTGTACGCAATGGTGGTGATGAACTTTCATATGCCCATTTGACTTTAAACCATTCAATTAAATTATGAAAATCACGTGTATAATTTTCAAGCACTAATATTGCTTCTTTACATTCTGATATATTTTCATCATCTTCACATGTTTGATAAATACCATCAACTGCTCTTTGTAAATTACCAAATAAAAATGCCCAATGTCTTGCTTGTAGTTCTTTAAATAAAAGAAAAATTAATTAAACAACTTAATTGCCATTTTCTTGATTATGAATTTTATATATTTATTAATAATACCAGATCTTTTATCACGTCCAGTTGATGCTGATCTAACTCTTGTTGGATTTTTCATGCTTCTTTTTAATGAAGCAGATGATGATGGCCTTGGTACACTTGGTGGTTTTCTAGTGACTCTTTCACTTGTTGTTACACTCAAAGGAACATTAAATGCAACTAAATTTCTTGCTGTTCTACCTTCCTCTTGAATTAACAATCTAACATCCGACATTTTTCAATATCTAAAAACAATTATGAATAATAATTATTATTACAATTTTAACACAATAATCAACACAATTACTTACGTTTGTTGATGATAAATATTACAAGTCAAATTGACATTTCAAGAAAATATTTAAACATAAACATTCATAATTTTTTTTATAAATAATATTAAATAATAAGACTTATTATTCTCATTGTTTTTTGAATTATAGAAAAGGTTTATCAATTTTTAAAACAAATACTCGTATAACTTTTATGAATTGATTCACAAAAATTTTGTTGTTTTTATTTTTCATACATAAATAATAATGGTGGAGAGATGTTTATTTTTTTTTTCATCATCTGTCATGTTTTGTCGCTGTGGTTGATTTACATGAAGCGACAAAATTTGAATACCTCCTTGGACATTCTAGCTGGACATGTCCTTTGGTGTCCTTGCATCTTTAAAATAGATAATATTATGAAGACTAGAGAGGTCTCTAGTCTTCCAGGAACACTCAACGATGGAGAAGAATTAAAAGACTAAATATTTAAATTATTATTAATTTTATTTTTTATGTAAATACAATTTTTTTCTTGTTTAATATTCAATGAAATTTAATTTATCTATTTAAGATATTTATTTATATTTACACAATGTCAATTCAACAACGTTATCATTCTATAATATCGATAATAAATTATTCAACATCGTGAAGATAAACAAATACCTGTTGATTAGCTTGTAAGTCGATAACAGAACTCGACTGTTTTAGTAATGTCTACATGTTTTTTATAAATTCGTTTCTGAAACGAAATTTCCAAACATTTTTCATATCTTTTTACCCTGGTGAAAATGATTTTTTCCAATAAATTTCAGCTGGAGAAATAGTTGGTCCATCAAAACGTCGAATAACTGGAAATCTTTGTCAGCTATTTTGGTCAATTGGATATGTACTTGTCGGAGTATTGGCATATTTTTTTCGCAACTGGCGAAATCTTCAACTTGCTATGACTTTACCATCAATTTTATTATGCCGGAATCAGCTCGTTGGTTAATTGCCAAAGGAAAAATTGGAAAAGCCAAAGAAATACTTGAATTAGCAGCTAAAGAAAATAAAAACATATAACACGTTCTACAAGTGCACTTGATGAACTACTAGCTAAAAATAAGTTTGAAATTGTTGATGAATCTTCAGTTTTAACTTTAATTATTAAAAAATTATTAATTATTAATAATTATAGAAAAAAAACATTTATTTTATGTTTTAGTTCGTATTTTTTAATGTTGATAATTATTTTTTTTTTTTAAATATTCATTTGTATATTTATTTAATTAAATTTTTCTTTCTTTTCTAGGGCTTTAATAAGTTGTGTATATTACAGTCTGTCATGGGGTACAGCAACTCTTGGTGACAATAAATTTTCAACTCATATTATATCTGGTTTAGCTGAAGCACCAGTTTATACTATTCTTATTTTTATTGTTGATATATTTGGTAGAAAAAAAATTCTATGTAGTTCTATGATTTTAACTGGACTTTCTCTAGTGGATGAGGCAGAGGAATATTTGTCAATTGTATATTGAATATTTATTTATATTTTAATTTTCACTATTATTTATGTTTATTAATTTTCTTTATTTTTTTATATTTCAGATTCTAATGTTCTATTGGTTTTTATATGATTGGAAAAATAGGTATAACAGCAGCATTTTCAACAATATATTTATTTGCAGCTGAACAATTATTTCCAACAGTTATTAGAAATGCTGGTATTGGTGCTGTTGTTAGGTCTGTTAAATAATTGCAGCTCATGCTGAACAATTGGTTAATAATTATAAAAATTTTAAAACCAAGTTATATATTTTTTCACCATTATTTATTAAACACCATTTAATTATTATATTTACATTTTTTAGAGGAATTAATATCAAATAAACTGCCTTTTTTTGTTATCTCTTTCAGAGCATTTATTATTTCAATATTATTTATATTTTTATCAGATACAAAAAATAAAAGTTTACCCGAAACAATGAAAGATAATGGAAAATAATAAAATTATTTGTACCTAAACAATTGATTATTTATTTAATTAATAATTATACTTGTCAATAATCTTTTAATTGTTTATTTATTTATTTTTGAAATAAAATTAAATTCGGTACGGTATTATATTTGACTGTATTATATTTTAATTGTTACATTTAATTGACCTACTTTCATGTAATATTTTGAAATCGAAAACCAACTTTTTTATTAATCTAGCATTATATACCATGTTAATAATTAGTTATTATCAAAATTCGTCAATTATTCAATTCTTTTTCCATCTATTTTTATTACTATGGAAAAATATTGTGTTTCATATTGTTTTTTATCACACATGAATGGAACACCTACTGTTAATTCGAATTTTCGTTTTTCTGATATTTGTGCAGCTTTTTTTATAAATTCAACAGTTACATGTTCGTTCAGAACATAAAGCATACGCAACTTTGGTGAATTTTCAAGAATCTTTATGGCTACATCATCAGTAATGTTATTGCTGCTTACAAACTTAAGTCTTATCAGGTCTTCGAGTAATATGAGTGATGAAGAATCAATAACGTTATTAATGCCGATAGTGTTAAAAACCGTTAAATTCATCTTTGAAATAATTAAAACACCAAAATTAGTTATATGTTCCCATGCTATGCCTAACAGTCTTAATCGCTTCAAGTTAGAGTATATAGTATAAAGACCATCATCTGTAATTGCTAAATTCTTCAAACACAACGAATGTATATCTGCGAATGTACCGAAGTTATGTGTGAGAACTTTGTGAAAGTTTCAAATATTTGTGAAGATCACTAGGAACTTTTATGCCAAAAATATCTACTTTCTTCAGGGCTTTTAGTTCACGAATCACCTGCAAATACAATCATATAAGAGAAAAATAAAAAGAATATTTTTGATTTTTTTTTTATAATATAGATATAAAGTTTAACTTACACCAAAGGTTTCTTTTGAAAATTCACATTGTTGACGGTTATTCACTTTACTGCTAAAATTTAACAGAGTCAGATCAGTCAATGTATCAGAAACGCTTCTTAATGAATAGATTATATTAAGAGGTATAAAGCCATTAACACACTTTTCAAATATAATTGCTAATACTTTAAGCTTAGATAGACATGAAAATGCATCATTTGATAGCACATTGAAAGCAATGGTTGTTCTAAATCGAAGTTTTATGAGGTTTGGACAATGCTTATTAGCAACTGGCACTACTATACAATGCTCATAAGATGTCACATCTAACTGTGTTAAGTAGCGACCACATTTAGATAGCAGCGATCTAAAAAACATCAATTGTCCATGGAGTGTTGGATGTTTCCTCAAATAACTTGGACTCTTGCCATGTTTCCAATGAGTTAGTTCAATTTTTTTGACATTACCCCATGAATAATCAAGGGCTCTCTTCCATTTTTGACATACTAAAAAATAAATAAATTATACAATATATTGAGGTTGATTACAAATACCTGAATTTTTGGTAAAAAGTTCTGCCGAATCCCCACTCTTGTTACTGCCTGAAGCTGTAAACGACTGCGACGGAGAAATTGTCTGTACCGTTTGAGGTGACAGCGTTCTACTTATGGTAAAGCATAGGCGATGCTCAATATAGAAAGAGTATATACCTACCTATATTGTTTTTTGTTTTTTTTCTACATGAAATAACTATATCTATTTTTCCCATCTTTTTAATAAATGAGTAACTATTTAAAATATAAAATTTTGCGAAAAGCGCGGCACACGTTTTAGTGCCGATATAAACTTTGCTTGCTAGTGTATATGTGGAACTAAAGGGGATATTCCGATATCCCAAACATGTTTTTTTTAAGTATAGGCTGCGAGGCAAAAACTAAAATATTTTGTTAGCTGATTACACTTGGAATTAACCTTAATTAACCTAACTAAATTATTTTTTTAATTACTTAATAAATATTTTAATTATAGCATACCCAATGCAATTTTTGGTCTTTCCAATGCTGGCACATACATGAATATTGCAGCGAGACAATCATCGTTAACAAAATCAATTTTATTTTTTGTGTATGAATGATCATGATGATGATGATAGTACATCTAAAAAAATAGTAAATATTTATATTTAACAACACTAATTCAATAATTAATCTACAAGCATTATTAAACTATAATTGTATTTTTGACTAACCTCATTTTCCTTTTGGTTTAAGGAACTTGTTGAATTATCATTTGAAACTTTATATTTTTTTACAAACATGTTTTTCAAATTTAATTTACGTTTTGTTCTAAACTCACCCTTCTTTGATAAAATGTAAAACATATTTACTATAATCAAGTTTTGGTTCAATATTTTATTATCGCAATATATTAATTATATTTAAAAAAATTATATTATGTTTTTACAGTAAACATAATCAAAGTCCGGTTTCAACATCAATCACCATGAACCATGAACTAAGAAGACTTATGTATAATTCAAAGCAATTCGAAGAGCGAATATTACTTTGGGAAAAAGAGACACGGCATCAAATTTTTTAGGGAAGGCTTATTGCCTTGCCTAAAAAAGCACTACCCCGATAACCAAAGATGCAGGCACTCTTGTACACGTGTAGACCTCCATGTGTACACGTCAATGCATGCACTGAATGTAGCTACCGTCTCAATATCTGTTGTACATTTTACGAATACACGGAATACACTCTGCAAGTCTGCATATGATACACGACGAGTCCGTGCACGACGTGACTTCAGAGTGCGTGCATAATATGAAGACTACAGACTAGAGAGGTCTCTAATCTTCATAGTGCATAGTGAACGCCGCTGCCGCTGGCTATTGGGGTGAATAGCCAGTATGAGACGTATTTTCTTCAATTTTTGGCTTGTGCTAGCGGCTGCCATAAAGACAATACAACGATAAATAAATAGTATATATCCTTTCTTAATAAAAAAAATTACATTTTCTATTAAATAATATTATATAAAATTAAATATAAATATTTAGCATTAAATAAATATACATAAATTATTATTTTATTATTTTTAATTTAAAAATAAAATTGACAATTCTATTTCTTTTTTATTATTCGTGAGAATAAAAAACTAAACAATGCTCCAATATTATCGAACTTAATGCTGAAGTTAGAGGTGAATTGATTTTTAATTTTTTATTTCAAATAGAAAGCACATAATAGCAATAAAAAAGTAAAAAATATTGAATAATAAGCTTTTCTCATTGGTTCTTGAGTTTATTTCTTGATCAACTATCCTCGAAATGTTGAAACGACTTCGAAATGCTTTGTCTCCTGCCTTTTGTTTCATATAACATCCTATATGTAAATTTGCTTTTGTCAAAAATTCGAGATGACTACCTAAGGCGTTTATCAACATAGAAACATTTTGATCAGTCCGTATACAGTCTTCAACCAGTACCTTTGATATATTATTTTTGTTTTCAATTAAAAGATTTTCGATATTGATAATAACTAATTTTGTGTAATAACTTTCTACGTTTTTTTCTACTTCGTCAAAATCACTCTTGTGTGCTTGATATGTTTCTATTAACGTTAATTTATATGGTGTACTAAGTTTAGGTGATTTAAAAACGGTTTCTGAAAACAAAAATTTATAAAATTATTATATGCTACTAGTATTAATACTCTACTTGATTTCAAGTATTCTTGCCTTTCATAATCCGCGATGATGGGTCCTCAAATCTTTCAGCATAAAGTTGGTCCAACCGATGAGAGATATTTTCATTTTCACATTCAGAGTATTGTGTAGTATTGTGATGTTCATAATCTATGCAGGAGCCAATTGTTATTCTCCAGAAGTTCTCTAGGCTAAATTCATCAAACTTCCGTTTCCAACTGTCATAAAGCATGTCTCTTGGCATGCTTGGCATGGGGGGACAGTCTGACAGCAAAAAAAAAAAGAAAAAAATTAAATTTTTTTTTTTTTAAATTTATAAATTTAATTAATGAAAAATACGCGAAAAAATATTTTAAAAGGTTAAATTTAGAATTCACAACTACTTAGCCTCGGGTTGATGAAATCAGAATAAACTTTTATATAGAGTTTTTTTGGAGAATATTGTAGTGAAGTTATTTTGAATTAATATTTAAAATTAATTAAATAATCAAGTAAACTATCAACTCCCAAAGAAAAATAACTTTACTCCAATATTCTCAAAAAAAAATCCAAAAGAATTCATATAATTGTTTATTTTGATTCCATCAACCCCCAGGTTACGTAGTTGTGAATAAATTTAGATATGCAATTAAAAAAATGAATAATTTGACAATTAAAACGGTCTACATTACCTTCCAAAAGAACACTTAAATTATGAGTGATGGCAATTATCACAGTTAATATGAAATATTTCATCTTAAATAAATGGCCGAAATAAAAAAAAAACCTTTAATAATTTTTATATTTAACTTGAATTTATTAACGTAGCTTTAAAAAACGTGACTGCACTCGAAGATATTATAATTTGCAAAGACGGGGAGATGAGTAAATGGATGCACATGGACTCCTCTTTGGAAAGGAGACCTAACTCAACCTAACTTGTATAAAAAAAGCATGGAGGTCTACAGTAGACCTCCATGAAAAAAAGGCGTTTTACTTTCTCCCGTTAGGTTAGGTTTATAATTTTTGTAGGGGAATTTGTTCAGTTTTCACACGGCTGTGTATAGTCGGTATTATAGGGCGAAAGTAGAAAACTTATTTCATTCGCGTATACATACCTTGTTACACCTTCATTAACATTCATGCATAAACGAGTTGTTGATGTTGCATATATGAAGACTAGAGACCTCTCTAGTCTTCATAGTTGCATACTATTTTATTCACGTGCACCGAAAAAAAAGTATAAAGTGTTATCAATTTATTTAGTTTTTAATAAGTTTTTTAAAGTCTTGTAGCGTATTACTTAGTAATCAATCATTCAAGTAGGCGACTTTTTTTGAGGTGTGTTCTTATGGAAGCGTGGTTCATTAAAAAAATTTCAATATAATTTTTAATTGGGTTTACAGACTTTTTATTTTGCTTGATCATAATTTAGAAGTTTAAAAACACCGATATTTCGACCAATTTGTCAGTTTTTACGAGTGCATACATACATACACAAACGTACAGTTCAGTTTAGTAGCAAAATACAAAATTAAATAATTAAGGTTACACACCACGTGGAAATTGAATAGCAAGATGGATATAAAGACTGCAGATTTAAGTCCTACCGAATGGCATGAAAAATTCAATAAAATTTTTAAAGAAGTAAGTTTCAATTATACATATAATATATACTTTTGTAGCTACTGTTATTGATTATTGTTTATCGAATTAATGAAATAATTTTTTTCTCCTTATAGCTTGAGTTGTTAACAGAACCCAACGATGATTCAATAATAATTCAACGTGCTTATGATCCTATTCCCAATCGTAATAATGGTTATGATGATGATGATGATGATGATGATGATGATGATGGTTGGGGTAATGTTGATGTTGATGATGATGGTGATGGTGATGATGATGATGATGATGATGATGATGATGATGATGATGATGATGTTGATGTTGATGTTGATTATGATGATGCTGATGATAATGCTGCTGATGACGATGGTTATTTTTGTAATTATCTCAAAGCGGGCAAACAACGACAAGCCCTGTATGATTTGTGTATGACTCGCATGGCTCCTCTATTTACTAGCCAACCACGACTCAAGAAAAGTAAGATCAATTTAATATTGAGTGATAAAAACAAAATTTTGTAATACCCTAAATATACTAACGAAAATATTTAATTAATTTTTCAGTATGCAATGATTTGGACAACAATTTTCTATCTACGTGCTTTTCACAATACAGATTGACTAAATATAAAAATGATTCAGCTTCAGAATTTCATGAAAGAGTAAATGATATGATGTACCTAATTAATCTCTGTGGAACTAACTTGACTGAGCTTAATGTAAACCATTATTGTACTTCTCAAATAATGCCAATAATCAATGCCAATTGCCCAAATCTTGATACCCTTTATACAAGATTTAAAGAAATAATGAGTCAAGATTTTGAAAATGTTTTTTCTAATATGTCTCGGCTCACAACTCTGAGTATTAAGTGGCAATCTAATAATTTAACTCTACCAATGACTTTGGTGAAATCATTGGAACAAGTTGGTGGAACCTTAACATCTTTATCTCTTACAAGCACCATTAAACCAAAGAATATTTCATTACCAGATTCATTAGCTTTGGTAAGTTTGTTGTACAATAAAATAGTATATATAGAAGGTATCAATACAAGTCAGCAAGAGTTGAAATGAGTTAGAGGCGAGTCGAAAACAACTGTGTGACGAGTATGACACTTTCAAAATCGTGCAAGAATCACTTACTTCACGTACTAGTGACATTCAATATTTTTTGACACGAGCTTTGTAATATCGTCGCCATTAAGCGCCAATATAGTGCAGAAGAAATTACTTTACGCACGATTTCTTGTTCCAAAATCGTGCGTAAATAGTATTTTTTTACACGCTACAATAGCGTCTTTTACAAACAGAGTTTCAAAGAATATTATTTAATTTTTGACTAACTATTCATTTATTTTTCAGGTATTTCCTCAACTGTTTTGAGAGCATTATCTATATATGGTTTTGGCCTGAGTCAATTATTACTTCAGTCGATAGGTCAAATGAAAAATTTGATTAGTCTAACACTAATGGCTTATTATTGGCGTAAGAATCATCCAATGTTTGATACAAGAACCAGTATGTATCCAATTGGGAATTTAAAAAATCTCGAGGAATTAGAAATTTTGTGTGATTACGGTATAAGAGATGAATTTTTGATCAATCTTGCTAATAATGCTAAAAAATTAAGGAAGTTACATATAATCGGCACGGATATAACTGATATTGGTATAAGTGCAATTGATAATTTAGAGCAATTAGAAGAATTGGATCTTGGTTTGAGTTCTCGATCACAAGAAAATAAATACATCACTTATGAATCAATGAAATGTTTATTTAATCCAAAACTCCGTTACTTGGATTTAAATTATTGCATTAATATCACTAATAAATCATTAAGGAAACTTTTTAAAAATTTACCAAATTTAGCACAAATATCTGTTGCAAAAACAAAGGTAACTCGAAAAGCTGGTAAAAAACTAAACAAATCAAAAAAACGTCAATTGATGATACATTACTAGTTAAAATGGTAATTCATTGGTTTTTGAAAAATTTGGGGAAAATAAAAAGTTTTCCCGTCGAGAATAGAACCCGAGTCTTTTCCTTTCGAGCAAACGTGTTAACCACAGACTTCACCACGTCTTCACCACACGGCTTCTTAACTTTTTAAGTTTCAACCAGTTAACACCAGCATCCATCTATTTGTCATTCATTTTTTTGATGATTTTCAAATCATCATAGTGGAATCAAATAATGTTAAATTTCTGATAATTATTATCTAAGTAATTATTTGATGAATTTCTTTTATGATGCATTTATATCATCTAAGTAAAAGTTCTAAATTCGGATATAACATAATATGTATGTAAATAAATTGTAACCAATCGCATCATAAAAATTTTTATAACTTAAGTTATTTCCCTAATTAATCAATAAATATTAAATATATATATTTACTCGTATAACTTTTATGTATGAATTAATTCACAAAAATTTTGTTGTTTTTATTTTTCATACATAAATAATAATGGTGGAGAGATGTTTATTTTTTTTTCATCATCTGTCATGTTTTGTCGCTGTGGTTGATTTACATGAAGCGACAAAATTTGAATACCTCGATTTGAATACTAGTGTAAAAAACAGATGGTAGAAAATATATAATTATTAATAATTATAGCAGTTTATTAGCACCTGTTAGCACCGAAAGGTACGACCAGTGAGCACACCAACTTGAACTTCATAATGGTAAAAATAATAAAAATCAATAATGAATTTATCGATTTATTTTAATAAACTAAAATCGTTATTAACCCGGCTACAATATTACGAGCTCTCCAAAGCAAAAAAAATTTTTGCAAAGTAGAACTTTTTGTCTAGGAAAGAAAATATTCGGAAAAAATAAAAAACGATTTGATCGAAAAAAAAGAATTCTCGATGACATATTTTTTAAGTTCGAATTGAGTATCAAATAAACATAAAAAGAATTATTTTAAACCACTCATATCCTTCAATTAGAACAATTGAAGGAATTGAATTAATATTTTTTTTCTTTTTTAAGGTCGAAAGTAAAGGATTTTTCCCGTTATTAAATTTTTGATTTTTTGGGCTTAAATGAAAGCCCGAATAATTATCTATTTTGATGTATTTTTT
>JAPYYR010002907.1:0-11321 GCA_030523065.1 Aphidius colemani | reverse complement strand
TTGTTTAATGTTTTAAAATAAATAATTATTAAAAATAAACATATATACGATATTAATTTGACTTTATTTATTTATTTAATTGTGTTTTAATTATTTTTTCTATCTATTAGTTATAGATATTTTTGATGTGAATATTTATCGGTGTAATTAAAAGTTCTTATTTAATAATAATAAATATTTTCTTTTGTGGTTTTGATGAAATGTAACTGTAACATATACCACAGATGGTGTATATAAATATATTATTTAACGGCATTAACAAGTTAAACACCGCCTTTTGCGGTATCATTAGAGTTTTTATTTTATTTTTTTACTTTGTATATAACATGAGAATGGATACCGAGTAACTCGAGTTATGTGATCGCAAAAATAATTAATGATCACATCATTGTCGATTGATTTTCAAAGCAATCTTAATGTAAACGTTTATAATATAAATTTTATATATACTATCAGCAAGGATAAGAAAAAATTAACAACACAATGAGAGAAAAGGGAAAAAAAATGACATTCAATGTGATCAAGAATTGATTGACGTACTGCCACTAATAGTTTATGAAAGAGAAAAAAAAAAAAAAAAACATGAAAATTAATCAATGACTGGACTGAAAGGATTGTTCCTTGAATTTTCTAAAAAAAAACTCCAGAGAAAACTAACGAAAACGAACTTCAAAGAGAAAAAAAAATAAAAGGTTTTTCTAAAATAAATTGTTTTTCTATTTAGTAAAAATTTTTTCAACAAAAGAAACATAAATTGTAAATAAATTTCCAATGATTTTTCATTTGAAAATTTATTTTATTATTATAAAATATAGAAGTTTAATTTAAAGTAAAAAAAAATATATATAAAGTAACTATCAGCGACAGGCACACTTGTTGAACGCGTGGTTTATCTTTCACCATAGATCACCGCAAAGGGTGATCACAGGGTTTGCATGTAAAAAAAATATAACAAACCCCTCTTTACTTGCAATGACAGGCGTCAGAGTGACATTTATCCACCCCAAAATCACAAAAAATGATATACAATTTGTATAAACAAGTTAAAAACCTACATAAGACAATCAAAATTGAATTCATTATCTAATAATAATAATAAAAATATATTCAAATGATAATATTGAATTTAAAAAATAAATTACCAATCACAGTCAATTTATTTGTTCAATTTAATTTATTTATTTTATTACTAACACATATGTGCTGTCATAATAAATAACAATTTTTATTAAAACATAAAAGCCATATAAATAAATAAACAACTGGTACCATCAAGTTGATCAAGAATTTTCTCCTCCACTCACTGGGATTAGGCACAATCCACAGATGCATTTATAATGTAAATTTTTCAACAAAGACTCCTGTTCAATGCTAAGGGTGATGTTTTACTATTTTTTATTTTTTTTCTATTCATTATTTATTTTTTTCCAAGCAAAGAAGCCTGTGGATAATTCGACCTAGAAAGAATAATAATGAAAAAAAATACATAGTCGACATATATACATCTAGTTTATAATAATTATTAGCAAATATATAATTTTTTTTTCTGTAATTTATTAATGTTTAATATAAATAAATAAATGAATGAATAAAAATAGTTTCAGGTTGTTAAACTTGACCTCTTGCTTGAGGAATAATTTACAGTTTATTATAATAATATTAAATAATAAATTTTGTATTTATATTTTTCAAGACATATTTTCATAAAATAGTATAACACATGTATATATTATATATATTTAATTTTGAGAAGAGTTCTGTCATAGCCTGGTGGTTCTGTGCATAAATTAGCCGTTGGTTTAAATCTCCTCTGTGCTAATCTATCATAAATTTAAACTCACGTTGCAGATGCGTTGTTGTGTATATGGTAGTTGTATATAAACCAGGGATATATTATAACGTCCCCTAAATTATTTCAAAACGATTGTAGTAAATTTGTTTTATTTATTTTATCTCACTCTGTTTGGGCCACACACCCTCCTCAAAGCTTGGACAACAACGACGATGACGATGACGACGCGTGCTGTTGAACATAACATACCACACAAACTGCAGTTGTCAATATGCAGTTGTATATATTTTGTAACTTTATATATATGTATTTTGTAAATAGTCGTAGGCCTTTCAAGTCTTTACACATTGTGTTTATATTTATATCAAAAATATATATCAACATACTGCACTCGGACTGCATCAACTGCATCAACTGAATTAAATTCATATTTATCATTATTTTTTTTTTTGATTTCAAAAGTAAATTTATATCCTTCCTTTTAACATTTGTTTGAATTTTTTTCCATCTATATTTATATTATATTATTAATTGAATTTTTTAAATTTCTAATTTGGAGTTTTAATTATTTTTTGTTAAAATTTTCATTTTGTTTTATTAAACAATATAATTAATAAATATGTACACATAATAAAAACAAATGTTTAATTAATATTTAAAAATCAGGGTAGTTTATAAAATTTATATATACAAATACAACCCCTCAGGGAAAATACACAAACAATTCCCAATTGAAGTTTAATATTAACGAACAAGTTAGTGCATTCAACACCCTCTGGACATGAAATTCAACATTGTACATATACATAGTGAATAATTTTGATACACTGGTCAATTGTTAACACACAAAACAAAAAAAAATCAATAGATAAATTATTAATAACAAATAAAAATTATTTAATAAGACTAATATTGTCTCATAGCTGCAGTAATATTTATTCATCATAATTTATTGATACAAACCACTTGCAGTCACTACCGGTTAGTCTTCTTGTTTTTTGAACTTTAGTCACATTTTTTTTGTGAAAAATATCATTTCTTTGGTAAGCACTCGGAGAATCACTAATCATCCAACTATATCTGACATGTCAACCAACGGGATTAAATCTTTTGCTCCATTCCAAAGACACCACTGTCTATATAGTATAACATCACTCACATTTTATTTTATTTATTTTATTTATTTTATTCATTTTATTCATACAGTTTTTCACTGGATACATGGGGTTACCTGGAACGAATTGCTAGGATTTTTCATGGCGATTTTGTGCCTCAGGCGTGAACCTAAAAACTTTACAAAATGTATTTCAGTCATATACGTCACGCTGAATTTTTATTATATTTTTTATCTTTTAGCATGTTTTTCATATTTTTCAACATCAACAATATAACAAGTTTTAAGTTTTTTGCATTTATCAGTTTATTTTTTATTATTTTTTTCAATTCTGTCAAATGAAGCTTGTTTTTTTTTTTACGGATCAGTTGGATTTATTATTATTTATTATATCCATTTGCAAAAAAATGCATTGTTTGAAATGAAATATATATATATTTTTTTTCAAGATCAATTTATTACTGTTACAAAAAATTAAAAACATCAGGGTAAAGCAATCCAATGCAAATTGCATACTTGAAAATTCAATTGAGCTTTACTTTGAATTAATTTAATGGAAGAAAATGAAATGATATACATATGAGTATACTCAGTGAATAATATGAAAGCTAATTAGCAAATGGTTCTTAACTTTGGTCCATCGACCATCAGTCAATTAAAAAATACATATACATTATAAATATGAACAAAAAAAAATAAATTGTGGTAACTAGAACGAGTTGAATTGTTTTTTCTATCATAAGAGTTTTTTTTTTTAATATATATCTCCTTTTTTATTAACATTAAAAGGGTAAAAATGACAAAGATAAATCAGGGGTAAGTAAAAGAGTGCGGTTAAAATAGGAAAACTCACTAACAAGCTTTTGAAAATGTTTTTTAATTTTTTTTACTTTCCACTCAACAAAGCTACTCTCTACCTCTTTTTTTTTTATTTTTACTTTTCTTATATTTTTTAGTATATATATATGCATAAGTAGAATTCATGAAACCAAAGAGCCACTCAATGTGAAACCAACTGCTCGAATATACATATGTATTTGAAGAAAAAAAAAAAAAAAGAAAAAAAAGAAATTTTTAAAAATTAAATATAAAAGAAAGAAAAAAATAGTAGTACAGAGTGCCGTTGGTCGGTCGCACGCCAAAAAAATAAAAAAGCACTGATGTATTTGATGATGAAGATTGAAGAGGTACCACATGATGATAACGCGGTTGCATCAAGATTTAAGAGATGCATCAACAACCTGCAAGCTCTTATTATATTTTTATCAACCCCACTATATTTTATTAAATATATTTTTATTTTTTTTACATAATTTTATATCCGTCCTTCTACTTTTAAATGCACCACCTCCATCTATTTAATGAATATATGTACAACCTACCTCTTGTCGTTTGAACAGCTATATGCTATACGGTTTGTTAAGTGTCCTCTTGTCCGCGCTGCTCCACCCTATCATACACGATACTCACCAACAACGATGTATACCTCACTTCAAAATTCAACCCTTTTTATATTATTTTTTTTTTCATTTGTTAGAAGTTGGCCAATCATCATTCTGTATCCCAATTAAACCACGTATGTTAACTTCGATGGTGTATTCTCTTTGTAATATTTTATATTTTATTTTTTTTATATTTTATTTTTATCAGAGACACACTTGCCAATTTTTATTTATACACTCAATTTTTAATGCAATTTTTTTTTAAATTAAATTAATTATTTTATTTATGACTAATAATTTACTGTTATATGGGTGATTAAAATCTGCAAAATTTATTCTTTATTTTTCTTTAACTTAATTAAGTTATATACCTTTGAATGAGGTATGGTAATTTTAATAACAAATTAAATGTATAATTAAAATATAAATGATCATATTAAACATGATTTTAATATGAAATTTAATTTATAATCATGTAAATTACGTTGTGACTTGAAAAAAAATAAAATAATTTATTATAAAAGACTATCTTAATATTTTAATTTAATTTTGGGTTATTTTTAAATATCAAATATAACGAAGATCAAATTCCATTTCCGTTAACAACATATTGAACAATATTTTTATGCGAATACAGGGTGTGCGTCATTAACCTCGAGTAAAAAATGAGTAAAAAAAAATAGCAATAAGCAACGAGAAAAAAGAGACAAGAGCAGGCACTGTATATAAGAAGTGAGGGATGAAAAAAATAAAAATAAATCGGGGGTATATTGAAGTTGCCTTATTTTTCCCTCGAGGGCATATCTGAAAAGAACAAGACCCAGTAGACGGGGGATGAATTTTGTAATCGCTAGGATCTCCTAATGAGCCAACTAGAGGGTCGAGAATATTTAGAGTCAGACTTGTATGTGTGTTTGTACCCTCAAGCTACACTATATACTTTTTATTTTTTATTTTACTTACATGTTTTTTGCGTATTTTTGCTGTAAAAAAAAAAAATTAAAAAACCATTTATTATAACTGCAGAGCTCAATATAGGTCTCGTTGATTTCATCTCAAATGCAATGGTTTTTTTTTATTTCAAAAAAAAAATAATAATATATGCACAACTATGTCATTTCAAATATGCGTATGCATACAGATGAAATACGAAATAATATTCAGCAAACAAATTGTAAATTCTCATTGACAAATGCATCGTTTTGAAAAAAAATAAATAAAAACAAAATGAAAAATAAACAAACATAATAATAAAAAAAAAAGGAAAATTTACTTTGAATTGTATGTTGAATTTTTGCAGTGTGTATCTTGAATACACTCATTTTTTATGGATGAACAGTAATACAAATATTATTTACATTTTAAAAATTTTATATTAAGAAAAGTATAGATAATTTCCCACTGAAACGTTATATTTTAGGAAAATATTATATTTAGATTTCGTCTAATCTATCGAAGCAAAATTTCATGAAATTCATTTTTATTTCCAAATGAAATTAATCGTTGAAATATATTATTGAATTTTCTCAATTGATTCTGAAAAATTGATATTTTAAAACAAAAAAAAAAATATAAATATTGCATGCGGATATATATGCAAGCGAATTTCATGCACATGCATTTACGAGAAACCGGAAACCCTCGTTTCGTATTGGTCTGTTAAAGCTCCGCCTTCAGCTAACTAACCCTCTTTGCTAATTACAGCTATAGTTGTGCAAGCTTTAAACACAAACATGTTTTTAAGGGCTGCGGGCTGCATATATATACGTGATATAAATCTGATGGTGATGAGATGATGGTGGCTGGTCCATTGTATTATTTCATTTCTCATCAACATCATCATCATCATCGAGTAAAATGCAAAACGATGAAACTTTATTTATCTCATTGTACATATTATCTGCCCCAAGGCTCATATAACAAAACAACAAAATACATATATTTATAACAAAAATTTCACCCCAATTTTAATTATTATACACATATTTTTATACACAATGTGTTTTAATTAACCAATTATTAGAAATGCCCTTGGCTATTATCATTTTCCATCAATAAACATATTCATATATATATTTTTTTTTTATTTTCTAATTATAACAAAAAAAAAAGACCTGAGTGCCAAAAAAATCTTCTAATTCACATGACAAAGTACAAAATAAAATTGTTAATATTTCCCTGAAGATAAGCCTTTTTTTTCTTAAATAAAATTAATTTATTTAGTTCAAAAAATTATTTGTTATAATATATATGAACAAGTGATCACACACAATGTCAACTTCATAACGGTAAAAATAAAAATGATCTGGATGCTTCTAAAAGAATCTATATAAATTGATGAAATGAATTTTTTTAAATTGAAAAAAAGAAAAACTCACTTGATATTATATCAGTGTATTTATAAGCGGCATTTATGTAGTTATTTTTTTTGTATTTTGTATGTGGATAACATGATTTCGCGGAAGATGAACCAACAAGAGCTGTAATCGACGTGGCTCATTAGATACATATATATATATAAACCATTTAATAATAAAAAAAAAGGAGAAATCTTTAAACATAAAAAATATATAATAAAATTGAGAGAGCCAAGGAACTCGGTGCCCTTGTGCAGGTTGTACTCATGTGAAAGCATTTGTACATAGATGTTTTATATTATGTATTTGTGAGGATGTGAGGTGAGGGTTTTGTATAAGAAACACCAACGTTCCGACAGTAAGATAAGGAAAAATATCTGCAGTCTTGTGAAGCTCTCATTCTTGAACGAGGTTCCCGCGTTCTGTGTCGCAGATTACGTTGAGTGGATTCCAGGGAATTGCATTGCCTTGCATTGAGTTGAAAAAAAAAAACAAAAAAATTAAAATAAATTGTTTATAAAAAAAATTAATTAAATTATATTTTACATGCTTGGTCCTGATGATATTCAAATGCAACTTGTAAACTTTTATTTATCAAAATTAAATTGATAAAATAATTATTA
Source organism: Aphidius colemani (assembly GCA_030523065.1). Lineage (NCBI taxonomy): Eukaryota > Metazoa > Arthropoda > Insecta > Hymenoptera > Braconidae > Aphidius > Aphidius colemani. The sequence continues at coordinate 3,993 of JAPYYR010002907.1, read as the reverse complement.
TATTGAGAGGAAATTTTTTTATATTTAATCAACTCTATTTATTTTATAAATATATTTTAATTTGTTGCTAAATATTTTAAAAAATAATTAAAAAAAATGGACTTGTTTTTTTTTTTTGTTTAATTTTCAAGAGGCTATTTTACAACGTCAATTTTATTGAGTTCAGCTGTGTGTTACATTCAATCTGGTGATAACGCAAAGAAATATACATAAAAATAAAAAAAATTTCTTAAAAGGGTATCTGACAATCTCCATCAAGTCTCGATGGATTTAACATCACGTCATCCAGCGATATACTGCTCCAAACAGCTCCCGTAAAATTTCATTTAAAAAAATATTCATAAAAAAAATTCTTACAGCTACATAAGTATAAGCAAAGTGACTCGTTCACCATTTTAAGTAATAAAAAAAAAAAAAATATATAAATAAACTGCATGCCTTATCCTTATCATTTAGAAAATAAAACCTTCACTCAATCTGTGAGTTTAAATCTCAAGCTCAAGTTGAAAGTAACAGCATGATTAATTCGAGGTAATGTTACTCTGCAGGAAAAAAAAATAGCCATCATCAGAGAATAAAAAAAACAGAAAAGAGAAAATAAAAAATAAATGAAAAAAAAAAATAACAAATTGAGAGAGGAAACGAATTAAGGTACTTCAGCACAATAATGTTGCATTCACGGTCCGTTTCCCATTGCGACGAGCATTTATCGGACGCCACCGTCAATCATACACGCTTGGTGCATTTCTTGACGGCAAATCGACACGACACGATCAACTTTAATCACTTTGTCGATATACAAAAAATAAAAAACCAAAAAATAAATCTTAACAAACCTGTAAAAATGCATTTAAAAAAGAAAACACAAAAAGCGCATATAATTGAATGTAAAATTTATTAAAAAAAATTAAAAAAAATATGAATTAAATAATTAATATACATAAAATGTTGTATTAAAGTTGGTATTAATGTTAAAAATTAAAATACTTGTATATGAAAATAAGTTTTGACTGAACGAGAATTAAATCGTTGGTATTTTTGGAAAGTGGCCGACTATTAAGAATGAAATTTGTGCAAAGAAGATGTATTAAAGTCGTCAGTTTATATATATACAAATGTATTTAGTGATGTTGTTGGCTATGTATATTAGACACTTATTTATACTATCAACAGGAAGAAAGCTATATATTTCACAAAATTTTATAAACAAAATCAATTTTTTTATGCTCATTTAACTCGTATATGTAACTCTTTTAGCTTTTTTTTGCTTTTATTTTCAAAATAGTAGCTTTTTTAACTCAATGATTTTATGCTATTATTTTATCAATTTAAAATAGATATAAATATATATTTTTTCTTCGTTAATATTTTGTTTTTTGATGACAATTTTCATCATGATGATGATGGGGCTGTTTCAGCTCATTGAAAATGTCTACGAAAATATAAATGTAATTTATATTTATAAAACCCCAGACTTCCTCCAGGAAAAAAAGAAATAAAACTAACAAAAACATGCATTAAAATTTCATATAAACTTTTTAATATTTTTCATTATATATTTAATCTTAAAAATTAAACAAATTAAATTTCTACTCACAGCTGTGTGATTTTAATATAAATTCAATTTTCACTTCTAAATATCATCAAAATCCATTTAATATTCTCATTCAAATGTAAACACTTAAATATAAAAATTTAATTAAAATTCACATACTCATGTAAATTATATATATTTTATTATATGGTTATAATATTTATATTTTATATGTATTGACAGTTAAATGTAAATTTATATTATTAAATTATTATTAATGTTGATGAAAAAACGAAAAAAAAAAAACAAAAAATTAAATAAATAAATAAATAAAGTGAAAGGAAATATAAATAAATATATAAAAAAAAAATATCAAATAAAAGAAAAATAAAATAATACTGTTAGCACCGTTAAAATAGTCTTTATGATTTTGCTTTTTGGTCTTTGACAGTTTGCCGACAACGTCAATATATATGACGATTACGACAAGGATCGTTTTGGTCCTTTGGCAAACCATCATCATATACATCCAATAAAATACATTTGCCATTAAGCTAAACCCATGACTCAAAACCAAAGAAGAACTACGAGTTGCAAAAATGACGTTTTACTATATATATGCAAAATAAAAAAAAATTTAAAAAAAGAAATAAACAAATTACCTGCATTATACAGTCGACCTGCAGCTTTTCCTCTGTAATGCATTTTAAAATATATATTATTTTTTTTTTTTTATATATATATTTATAACCAACACATCTCTCTCGTCATTTTGTTGTTTTTTAAATTTTATATTTACGATTTTTTTATTTATATTTTTTACGAGTTTCTCTCTATTCATTTTATCGTTCAGACATGTGTAATAACAGTCCATTGTTATAAGGCAGTATAATCAATGAGGTGTCGTGGTTTTTTACTCAATGTTTGACCTCTTATTAAATAAATTTATTTTTTATTTTTTTACATATTGGAACTTTGTATTTTTTACCACCTGCACAAACCTTTACCACACACTTTTATAAATATATCATAAAATTTTTATTATTTTGTTGTAAAAATTATACAGTTAATTAATTAGTAATAATTTTTTTGCTTTTTTTAGATACAAGAGCGATCCCGCGCCGTTAACAGCGTATTAGCCTATATAGAATCAGATTAGTGCATAAGACATACCTTTACTCCCTCGTTATCCATTTATTTAATTAACAAAGAACGCAATGCTCGAAATTTCTGAAAATTGGTTTATAGATAGAGCAAAACCCCTTGAATATTATCCATATTTTAATTTCCAAATTAGAAGTTCCATTGTCGAGTAGAGTGCTATGAGCCTCGAGTCAGATTTGTGCATAAGACATATCTTTACTTCCTTGTTTTCCATTTATTTAATAAACAAAAAACGCATGTATATTGTAAATATAAAAAAAATTTTTGACTAATATTATTCGTCTTTTAATTTCTAAAAAATATATATAATTTTTCAGTTATATTTGGTGTTATATATATATATGAAAATGTTTGCACAAGGTATACGTAATATTTTGATGGCAAGTTTGGTGCCGAAGCGTGTTATTCTCAAAAGTAAAAATGAAAATAAATATATACTTATATAAGTTTAAATAAAATAAAGAGATGAGATGTGGAAGATTTGTATATATTCTTTGATGTTTGTCGGCATATATGAAAAATTTTAAGTTAGGCGCCTCTTTTTTAACCGGATGTCACGATTGACAACATCAAAGACTAAAACCAACCCCCTGTGTACTTATATATATATATAAATTTTTTTTTGTTATTTGCATCTACTCCCGGAAACTCTAAACATTAAAAAATAGATATATATGTTTATTAACAAACCTCTATATCAGTTAAACAAGCAAACTATTCTATAATGATTTCGAAATTCTAATTTACTCGTTAAACTTTAAATGAAATTTTTGACTATTTATCTTTAAATATGTTGAAAAAAATATAAACAAACATGATAATAATTGAAGTTGAATATTAATAAAGAGAAAAAAAATTTAAGTTGAATAAAAAAAAAAGCAACAAAAGAATATTCTGGCAAATTGAACACTTTCCATCGAGATGAAATCACCCAGCTTGCGAGACAACGGTTTTCCTCGGGAATATAATAAGCAGACATTGTGGTAAAAAAAAAAAAAAAATAATAGAAAAAACTTAATCAGACTTTTGTGGATTAGGGGAAAAAGTGTAGAGTCTAGAAAAAAAATAAAAATATATATATTCAATGGCCCATGTATACCTGACCCTCCAATCCTGTGTCCAACGACTTTCAACTTGAAAACTCTTGTTCCATATTTTTTTTTAAAAAATATACAAAATAATAATTTTTATTAAAAAACAAGATTGTACACATTTTCTACGGATGTTTTTTCGCTTTTTGTTAAAAAAAAAACATTAAAACACAATTAAATAAATAAATAAAGTCAAATTAATAT
>JAPYYR010002905.1:0-10529 GCA_030523065.1 Aphidius colemani | reverse complement strand
TTTTTTTTTTTTTTTTTTTACAGCAATATTTGAAAATTTTACATTGTTAAAATTAATTTTTTGTTAATACAGAGGAAGGAGATTTAAAATGAACAACGTGTCTGAAATTAGCACTTGATTTTTGGTAATGTAAATTGTTTTTTTTCATATTAGCAAACTAGTTTTTCGTCATTTTTTATAGAAAATATCTAATAAACATTTCTAGAAATCTAGAAAAAATGTAAATAACAGCTGGAACTTTTTTTTCGAGTCAGCAAAAACAAAACTTTACATTAAAATAAAAAAAAAAGAGTCAATTTTAAAACACCCTGCTCATTTTATGCCACTGTCCTCTACGTATATCGTTTTTTTTCTTAAAACTCTCCATACATATGATGAATTTATTATTTTATATATAACAAACCTGTAAAACATAATAGAATATTATGGCATGAAAACATAACGTAACATGACTTTAATAAATACGTTAATGATGAATTTTTTCTCGTCAAAATGACAAAAAATTGATAAATCTATTTTTGTGATTTTAATTAACATGATGAGGATGATAAATAAAATGTTGATTAATTATTATCAATGATAAATAATAAAATGGATGGAAGTTATGAAAATAATGATAATATTTTATATGAAATAGTTAAAAAGGTGAATTGTACATTTAAATTATCATATTTTTTAAATTTTTTTATCGTTCAATTTATTAAGTTTGCAATAATCGCACTAATTTATAATTTTAATTAAATTAATTTAATTTTTTTTTTTTTTGTTATTTTGTTATTTTTATGTTTTTTTGTTTCTTTTTTTATTTTATTTTATTTAATTTTAATTTTATAGTACACAAATATAAATATATTATTTTCAATATATTTTTATATTTGCATTAACTAATTGAGACGTTCATTCAATAACATCAAGTTTCGGCCATTGAAACTTTATTAAATTCGTTTCTTTTTATTTTAATTTATTAATTACTTTATTTTGTTGTTTTTAATATAATTTTTTTTTTTTTTGTTTTATTTTTCAATATCACTACTGTATGTACAACGACCGCAAAGTTATATTTATATTGGAGACTGACATAATAATTGTTGTTATTTTATTATCGTTAAAATATACAAAACACTGTCTTAATTAAATTTATCATTTTAGATTTTTTCACAATTATTAACTCCTCAATGTGTCCAGTATTTCAAATTTAATCTTCTCTAATTTGTCTATTTTTTAATAGTCAAAATTCAAACATAAAAAAAAAAAAAAAAACACAAAAACTTATTCAATAGACGAAAAATGATGTTAAAAAAAAAAAAAAAAAAAAAGAATATTCTGTAAACAATGCTCATATATACATAGTTGATTTAATAATAAATTGATTTTTTATGTTAAATTTGTTACAAAGAAATTTCAAGTTGTTATTTTTTATCCATCGAGGATGGTTAACTAAAGACGTTGATAAATGACAATTTTATTTTATTTTTTGATAATTAATAACAATATAACAATATAACATTAACAACAACAACAACAACAACATCAACAAGAAGAAGAACAACAACAACAACATCAACATCAACATAGAATCGATGAAAAAAAAAATAGAAAAAAAAAAAAAAAAAAAAACAAAACAAAATTTACGGTAGTATTTTAATTGCACGCTCATTTAGCACCTTACTGGCATTAAAAAATAGGATTCTGTACCGTTATATTAACTTTTTGATAATGAAAAAAAAAAAAAAATGAAAAAAAATATATATATTTACTTTTTTTTGGCTTTAATGAAGGACATACTGGACACAGTATAATGATGAAATTGACATGAGCTCAATAGACAGGTCAAAATAATATAATATTTATTTTTAAATTTTAATTTTTTTACATCGTTGTTGTTTAATCAGTCTCCAATGAACGATCAAAAGTCTTCACAAAAAAAAAAAATTAAACAAAAAAATATATATATGTATATAAATGGAAAATAATATCGAGGCTTTTGAACACCAATAGAAATCGATTAATTCGTTGACATATAGGTGGACTAGAATTAATTCTAAATCGTTCATAATCCAAGTAAAATGAATTTGTTTTTTAATTATTCATTAAATTTGTTTTTTAATTTTTTAAAAAAAAGACAATAAATTTTTTAATATTTATATTTTTTACACTCTTTTTACCTGGGAGATGCAATGCATGATTATTAGTTACGAATAGTCAAAAAAAAAAAACATGACAATATATAAATCAATATTTAATTATTTATAATAAACTAATAATAATATTTATATAATAGAAACAGAAAAATCTAATAAGTGTAAAAATATGTAGAAAATTTTAATATTTTTCTATCGACAGATAATACTTGTTGCTGTTATAAGCTTTTTTTAAACACTCAAACAATCAATTAATCTGTTTCTAATTGTATATTTGTTCTTATGACAATATAATAATGTTAAATTCATTTAAAAATTTAATAGAAAAAAAAAAAAAAAAAAAAGACAAAACAATAATGAGAATAGAGAAAAAGAAAAAGAAAAAAATGTTTTACTTTATGTTAATTATCATATACCATCATAGGGAAGATCAACAGACGGCCTGTGATGTGGTTGAAGGTAAGATGGTGGTGTTGAATTACCAAGTGTACTTGTTGAATAATTACCAGGATAATTTGGACTTGGTGCATGAATACCCGATGGTGGTGGAGGTGGATAAGAATCATATGAACCAGAATATGTTGTATTGTAAGGATAAGGATTTGTCATATGCCCCAATGATGGATGCATTGTTCCCATTCCTCCAATACCATAAGTTCTTTGCATAAGACTTGATTCAATACCACCAAATAAATAACTATTTGCTGAGCCCATTGTTGGTACTGGATAATGTGGTCCTGTCATTATATTTGAATAATTACTACCAGCTTGATTCATACTTGGGGTATAATTACTTGATGCAAGATTTTCTACTGTATAAGATTTACTATGCTGTTGTTGATGTTGTTGTTGTTGTTGTTGTTGTTGTTGAAGTAACTGTTGCTGTTGTTGATGCTGTTGTTGCTGTTGATGTTGTTGTTGCTGTTGTTGTTGCTGCTGCTGCTGTTGTTGTTGTTGTTGTTGTTGCTGCTGTTGTTGTTGTTGTTGTGATTGTGAATCTTGACGATTATTTCCATAGAGTCCATAATTATCACCAGGATATGAATATGAACCAAGTGGTGGACTATAATTATTTGTTAAACCACTAAATCCAAGATACGATTGATGATGATCAATTTTTTCTCCCATTGAATCATCTGACATTGATGAATGTGGATGTAATCTCTGATTACCACCATTACTACTATTACCACCGCCATTAACAACAACAATACCACCACCACCACTGACACCACCAACATCAGTTATATTTGGTATTTGATCAACTAATGATTCTAAATCACTCAGACTTTTTGATGCAACATCTTGATTTGCACTTTTTTTCATAGCATATTGTTCATGTGGAAGATGATGAGGTGGTGACATTGATGAATTTGTTGGTGTATGAGGATGACTAAGAGGTGGTGTTTGATGTGAATGATGTGAATGATCATCATTACTTTGAGGATTCTGATGTGAATCAGATGTTTGTTGTTCATGAAATGGTAAATAACTGCCATAATTTGAATGTGTTGGTGTATCAGGTGAACTACCATGATGTTGTGATAATGTATCACCATTTGTTGTAATACCACCACCAGAATTATATTGACGATGTTCTTGGTTGGTATTATTATTATTATTCATATTTTGTGATTGTTGTTGTTCAAAATCAGGATGTTCAATACTTGGTGATGTTAATGGTGATGCTTCAAGATTATTTTCTGATGATATTACTGTATTTATTTCAGATGAAAGATCAGAATTTGTAAATGATAATGACATTGATTTTGGTGATTGACTGTAGTGTTGTTGTAAATGTACTGGACTTTGTTTTGAGCTTATATTATAAGGGCTATCATTCATTGTTGGTGAATAAAAACCATCATTTAATGATTGTGATGGATATGGTGCCATATGACCAAAAGGTTTTGGTGGTGACATTATTGGAGGTGAAAAACAATTTGGAACTTGTCCATAATCTAAATGAGGCAACATTTGATGCGATTGTTGTTGCTGTTGTTGATGCTGCTGTTGCTGTTGCTGTTGATGTTGTTGATGTAGATGTTGTTGATGTGGATGCTGTTGATGATGTTGTTGTTGTAATTGTAAAGGAAGATGTTGATTCAATTGATCTCTTGTTTCTTTTTCACGTTCTTGTTGTTTTTGTTGTTGATGTATTTTCTTAGGTCTACCACGACGTTTTTTTATCACCTCACCATTTGAATCAAGACGTTCCGGTTCAGGTGGTAATATTTCATCTGGATTTTTAATTTTCTTTGGTCTTCCTCGTTTTTTCTTGCCTGGTATAAGACCATTTTCTAATTTCATTGTATCATTTAACTCTGGTATACGACCGTCATCATCAATATCATCAGCGAAAATTGGATCCTTTCCATCTAAACTATCACCTTCAACAATTTTTTTAATTTTTGAATCAGCAAATACAATGTCTGATTCATCCAAATGTGGTATTGTTCCATTAAGATAATCACGGAATTTTTTAAGAGCTGCATAATAAGGAACTTTGTCAGCTGCTCGTGGTAATTGGGCACATCTTGCACTACTTGAAGGCATAACCCACATGTGCTATAAAATAAAAAAAATAATAATAATGAAACAATAAGCTAATTGTAAATATTTAATTTGAAGAAAAAAAAAAAAAAAAAAAAAACTTACTGTATTTGTTCCGTCAACTAAACAAGGTTGTCTTCCAAAACCAAATTCTTTTTTACCAGAAAAAACTTCATAGATAAGTTTACCATTAAATACTGCTACTTTTGGCTTGTATTTTCTTAATTTTTCAAGTAATATATGACTACCTGGAATATAAAAAAAGTAAATATGTTAAGTTATCAATTTTTTTTTTTTTATTTTTTTTTATCTTAAAAGCTTATCATCTATGGATGATATTTTTTATCAGTCATCATTTATCATTTGTTATCTGACTCTTCTTTGCATAGAGCAAAAGGAAAAAAGAAAAAAAATATTTAAAAAAAAAAAGAGAGAAAGATGATGTTTATAGTGGTCAGTTTGCCGGATAAATGGTGTCTGTTGCATTTGATAGTTTCGAGGTCACTTCAAGTTTGCACAACCCTTTATACACATATCTATGTTTGAAACTATTTTGTCCAACAATATTACTTTGACAAGTATTTTAAGCGACAAACTTTGCAAACAACTTAATTTTCATTGATAAATATAGTCAATATATAATCTTCAAGACCAAAATATAGATGAGTCAATGATGTCTTTATAGTTTGACCTAAAATATATTTAAATAAAAAGTGAAACGAACCTTCTTTTATTTCTTTTCTTGTTAAATCAGCACTACCCTTTGTTGCACGTGCAACCATATTTGTAAAACCAATTCCCAAACGAAGAAGTTTAAAATCATCTTCAGCTGTAAGTGGTTCTGGTGTTAATCCACTCAAATGTAGACATTTCCCTGTTGAAAAAAAACATTATTATTGATAAATTAATTTTAATTGTTGCATTTAAATATAGACTAAAATAATTGAATAAAAATCGAAATTTTCATTAGTCAAATTACTCTAGCATTATTGATTTAATTGAATAATTGTTGTATAATAATTTTCACACATATGATTGGGACAAGTGATACAATTCATTTTCATAATTAAATGTTTATAATGAACTATTATGAATTATTATTAGCATTAAATTCAAGTTAATCATTTATAAAAAAAAATAAAGTTGTAGGTATAAAACAAAGTCTCTTTCTATTGTTCTCTGCGTTGCACTTAAATTTATGACTTTGTATAAAAAATAGTTTGAAAATCTTGAAGATCGCGACCCAAAGTGAACAAATGGTCTGAGTTTATGCGACCTTGGCTGAACTTTAAAACAAAGTTAAGCGGTCGAAAGTATAGAGTAGTCAAACTCACAATACTTGCTTGATATTTTTATTTTACATTTTAAGGGGTATTTTTTTTATTTTTATTTTTATATTATTTTTAAAGCAGAAGGGAAATGATAAAAATGAAAGCTCAATGCCTCACAAACTCTATAAAAAAAAATAAAAAAAAAATTTTATCGTTTTTATTTTTATGTCCTGAGGTATCACAAGACATAACTAACCTGACTTAACAATTTTTTTATTTTTTCCTTTTTAATTTTAAAAAATATGTCACTGAAATTTTGTTGGCTTTATTTTATTTGTAAATATTAATATATATGAGTATATTTTTTTGTGTTATATACAAGCTAATGCCACGTTTTATTTTGATTTTATTTTCACATCCCTCGAGATGAGCTTGCAATGCGCCGGTCAGGTTCGAATCCAGGACGCAGGTCGATGGCAACCTGTGCACTCGGCGTCCGGGATGGTGAGATGACTATATGTATTTTTATTTTATATATATATATTTAAATACATGGTACAGAAGACGTTGTATGTTGGGCGCGTCTAAAAAATCAATTTTTAGATGAAGAAAAAGAAGAAAAACATCTAACTGTTTCATTTTTTTATCCTATGAAAAATCAACAATAATCACGTGATGATCTTATTTTAGGGAATTTTTTCTTTTTTATTTGTTGACATTTGTGACGTAATATTTTTTACTACATCTGTTTTTACTTGGCATCGACTCTTGAATTTTTTATATTTTGTTTTGAACTTGTTATAGGTACATTTTTTTTTATTCAATTTTTTTTTTCATCGCGGGGTCATAAGAGGTCAAATCAATTCACTTTTTATCTTTTCTCTGCAACCCTGTACCTCACTTGCTGGTTCTATCATTTATCCCACTTGCCTCAGCGACCTTGAATAAACAGTTGACTCCAACCCTCCATAAATAACCTCACGTTTTTTTCCCTAGAGATATTCAAAAAGTTTCAAACTACTTTTCATTCATTTTTTAAATATTTTTTTCATATTTTTAACTTTCGTCTTTTATCTAAACTTTTATACAATATTTTTACTTTTTTTCTTAAACTTTTTTCAAGTTTTTATTTTTATTTTTTTTTCATGTTTTATCCTAATTCATTAATTTACTAATTTACAAGTTGGTTTTTTTTCGTTTTTTTTTCGTATGAAAAAAAAAAAAACAATTTTATATATTTATTTTTTTCAAAAAAATATATATTTTTTGAATTTTATTGCAGAGCGCAGGACTTGAAAATAGTAGTGAATGTGGGCAGGGTATGTAAGCTGCTATCGAGCGAATAGGTTTGATGCTTCTCTTCTCTCTTCATGCCCTTAGTCACCCTTCAACCCTCGTCCTCACCCGGTTTGTTCCCTTTTAGTATCTCTCTTTTCCCCTTTATCCAACACATTTACATTGGTCTTTGTCTTTTCAGAATTTTCTCCCTCTGGTATGCCAGGGCAGACAAACTAAATATATATATAGCTGGCTAGCCTATATGAGGGTAGATTGTGCGAAACGGGCTGATGTTGGATACGCTTTGAATCCCAAGGGGAAAGGAAAAAGGTAAAATATAAAGACGAGGGTAAGTGTAGTACTGGAGGGTTTGAGAATAACTGCTAGAAGGATGACTAGTGTATGGTGGGTGGTGGGTGGTGGGTGGTGGGTGGTAGTTGGGTGGATAAAGTACTCTGGTACACGTTTTCCTACACTTTACTTTTTTTTTTTTTTTTTTTTTTTTTTTTTTTTTTCTTTTTTTTTTTTTTTTTTTCTTTTCTTTAGTTCACTATCTTCTCTTTTCATTTTACTCTCGCGAAAAGAGACGATATATATGTACAACTCCCCTTTTAGATTTTCTCGTCTTCTGCAGCCAACACTCATTATAGTTACCCACCAACCCATTTGAAGGAATCCTTCAACCACACCATTGTTTCCCTTCTTTTCTTGGCTATTTTTTCTTTCTTTTTTTCATATATATATACTTGGATGTATCATACACTCACACATATGCAATAGAAAATAGTAAAATTTATATCAAAAGAAAAAAGAACAAATAGTTGGCTAATTTATTTACTATTATTATACAACATTTTTAGTTTTCTTTTGATCAAAATTTTTAAATGATCATATATATGTGTTTGTTGTATCTAAATATCACTGAGATGTATTTTTTTTTCTTTTCAAAATGAAGCAAAGTTCAAGAAGTGAGGTGACTGTGGTGTGACATTCAACAAAACTTTTAAAACAAAAAAAAAAAAAGAGTTTCAATATGGGTTTCTGGTGTAAAAAAGTTTTTGATTTTCACTACTTGGCAGACATTCTGTGAAAACTTTTTCCACGTGGAAAACTTTTACACCTATACATTGATAATAAAAAAATAATAAAAACGAATTTTAAATTAGGTCAAACACAAAAATGCGTGGTTAAGTAGAAAAATATATTTTTTCTTTAAAAGATTCTCTCTCATGATCCCTTTAACATGTTTTATATACATAAATAAATATATTTGATGCATAGATGCATATAAATGCAGCAAATGAAAGAGTAAAATTATATATAGATCGACACATATATACAGCAAGTATGTACTTTCTACCACAGTCAAATCAGCCACAGCTTCCCCACATTTTTATTTCTGTAGTCATATATGTTTACCAACCAGCCCTTTTTCTACACCACCCTCACATCATCCCTTTTTCAACTCATTATAGTTTTCATTGGTTCTCCCTTTTCCAAGCTTCGCACCACCAAACCACCACCACCACCACCACCATTTTTTTTTTTTTCTTTTTTTTTTTTTTTCTATTTTTTTCTATTTTTTTTTTTTATTTTCATTTTACATCCCTCTTTTTTCCTCTTGCCATTCCCTCGTGTCTTCTAGCCCAACAGCCCTTCAATCCTCTGCACACCACGTAACTATCGCGACCCCCGGGAAATCCCTGGAAAATCGAGCCCCGACGAGTTGGGGCTTGACCCAACCACTGCACACATACCTTTTTATTTATTTATTTATTTTTTATATTTTTTTCTCAACATGTCAAATGCACTCATGCATATTAAATTGTTGCAATCGAGTATAAATATTATCTATATTATTTATTTTTTTTTTTTTTTTGAGTTGCATCATAATGAAAATTGATAAACTTACAAAAATGATTTCCTGGACCGGCATAATGATGACCTTTGTATGCAGCAAATAGTCCTGGATTAATACCAATCTAAAAAATAACAATAAAACAATCATTATTAATAAAAATTTATAATATTAAAATGATAATATAATAAAAACAGATAAATATATCAACAAAAAAGTATGAATGAAATTTGTAGATAAAATAAAAATTGACAATTTTATTGGTAAATAAAAAAAACGTACTATGTATCTTTGTAATAGTGTGAAAAAGTATTGAAAAAAGTACTGAAAAAAGTACTGAAAAAAAGTTTGTCCATATAACTCGAGTTTGAAATAAAAAAAATACATAAAAAAAAATTTGCGAGTCAATTGGAGGAGAAAAATAAGGAGCAACAATTGGGTCGAAGAATATAGAAAAAAAATAAAATAGTAAATTTGTAGGTTGTAGAAATTTTTCAGGGGCAGGGTTGATATTTTTATAGTTGCAATATTTATTTTCATAATAAAAAAATGTTACAGAATGGCTTTTTTTTTTTTTCGATACTGGATTATTGCATGAGGCAACTAGAAAAAGGCGTGGTTTTTTTTTTTTTTTATATTTTCTAGTGCGCGTATGCAGAAGTATGTGTATATATTGTACATATAAAAGTACTAGTGGTTCATCTGCATTCGGTAACGGCAAATGATTATGCAATGGTCCGACATGGACACACGCTGGGTTTACCTGTTGCGCAACAAACAACGAAGACGTTATATTTGCCTCTTAACATTTGAGGTTAGGTAACTAATAACGAGCCATAGTCCAAGGATACACAAGTTGAGAGTCTCGAGGGCGTCGTTACATTTGCGCTTGCGTAAGTTTATTAAAACCTGCATTGTTGCGTCTATATGTATGTATGAATTATTTGTAAATTCTAGCTAGAAAAGTACGATGTGTTACTATATTTACAGGCAGTCTCTTGTGGCTACTGTTTATGCTTTTTATTTTTATTATTTATAAACACAATTGATCATATATTTTATGATAATTATCATCTATAGACAAAGCTTTGATATCGATCATTGTACTTTCGCCTTACATTAATGTCAAAGAGAATTTTATCAACAGCACGTGTTTCAATTATCCAGAAAAATAATGTTTTTACATGTAGCTAAATTTTCTAGGTCATTGTCTAACGGATATATAGAGTTTGATGTAATTCTAAGACCAGATTACTCTTTGAATGTTTAAATGTTATTTGTCGTATTGTTTTGTTTCTTTTTTTTGTTGTATTGAAATTAATGTCTGTATGATTTGAAAATATTCAAGTGATTTAAATTTATATAAATGAATTGAGATGTAATAACGAAATTTCCACAGATCGACGCTTTCTACATGCACCAGACGAA
>JAPYYR010002902.1:0-17844 GCA_030523065.1 Aphidius colemani | reverse complement strand
TCACAAACATTCATAATTATTATCTTCAATTATCATTGCATCATTGACTATTAAATTTTATTTTATTTACATATAAATCGATATAATGATAAATATTTTGTTTTTTTATTCATATTTTTTTTTTTTTTTTTTTTAAATTATTTTTTTATTTTTTTCTAAATTTTTTTTTGTTTTTTTTTTTTTTTTTTTTTTTTTTTTTTAATATTTCATCAGTCTATGAGATTAAATATACAGTATCAAGAATGGCAGTACAGAATTTTTGAGCTTTAAATTATACAACTTTTATACAGCTCAATTAACAAATACATTAAAAAAAAAAAAAGCTCCTCATTCGTTTTTTATATTATTGCATTTCCACTACTCTTTCATATACATTAATAATAATCAGCCACTCACAAACATTCATAATTCACAAACATTCATAATTATTATCTTCAATTATCATTGCATCATTGACTATTAAATTTTATTTTATTTACATATAAATCGATATAATGATAAATATTTTAAGTGCCTCATTTTAATGTCAACCAGTATTAATACTGACTCTCGGTACACCGTTTCTGGCAATGACATAATTATATTTTCTTTCAAAAAAAAAAACTATAATTTTTAATTTTTTCTTTCACATTAATAACAACATAAACATTCAGAGTTTTAAATAAATTAAATTCTTTT
Organism: Aphidius colemani; assembly: GCA_030523065.1. NCBI lineage: Eukaryota > Metazoa > Arthropoda > Insecta > Hymenoptera > Braconidae > Aphidius > Aphidius colemani. Next base: position 17,166 of record JAPYYR010002902.1, on the reverse strand, counting down.
GTTTTTCATTTTCATTATTGAGATGATGTCCTTCATTTACAATATTTTTTTTATCATAAAAAAAAACAAACCGTAAATGACTCAAATTATTGCTGGCTTGTTATTATCAATATTTTTTTCGATCAAATTCTTTTGAAAATATCAAAAATATATATATAAATTTATGCTGTATGAAAATTTTTTTGTCACTACTTAATATTAGAAAGAAACAAAAATCAAAAAAAAAAAAAAAAAATACTAGGGGTATTAATTTAATTATAATAATGAGAGTTATAGGCACATAATTTTTTGTAAATAATATTTTTTTAAACTTAAAAATTATCAATTAATTATTCATATAATTTATTAATTTTTTTACATAGCAAATTGACCAATTGGATTATTTAATTTTTCAATTGTCGTATCGTCATTAAATTGTTTATTTATATTTAAAAATTGTAATATTGATTGTGTCGTTGCTTTAGTATAATCTTCAGTTCTTTCTGGTGGTGTTGTGTCCATTGTTGTCATTGGAATAGCATAATCATTTGTTATAATTGTATCTTCTTCATGTGAATTTGAATCTTCATCACTGACCTCAACTGAAGAGTCAATTGTCAATGACACATCCAATGAAGGATTTAATAATTTTGATGAATCTGTTTTAACAGTTATACTATCGATTGTTGAATCTTCTAATAATGTGCTATATTGTTCATCAATTTTTATAATCTTTTTTTCAATTGATGATTTATTATTTTTATTATTATTTAAACTACTTGATAGTGGTGAAATATTATCAATCAATTTATTATTATTTTTATTAAAACTATCATTAAAACTACTTGATAATGATGAATTATTATCAATTGATTTATTATTATTTATTGATTTTGATTTTATTGAAAAATCTTGATCATTAATTAGCTTAGCTTTATTTGTTAATTTTTTATTTTTATTATTATTATTTTTTTTATTTTTATTATTGTTATTGTTATTATCAGTGTCTTTTCGTGATTTACGTTTTTTTGTTGATGCATCAAGTATTTTTTGACGACAAAATTCATCACTTGCTGCATCTTCACATGATCTTTTTGATTGTAATTCAATTTTATCATCAGCCTTTATTTTATTTTCATGATTTTTATTTGAAATATTACAATCAAATTTTGGTTTATCATCAATTTTACATCGTCTTTTACGTTTTTTTCTTTTGTCATTTTTTTTACATTTCAATTTATCCTTGTCATCTTTGTCATTTGGAAATTCTATTGGTAATGATTGATTATGATTTTGATGATGTCCATGTGGTTTATTGTGATGATGACGAATATTATGTTTTGGACATGAATTTATTTTTTCAATACGTTCTTTTGGTACAGTTATTGGCAATACTCGTGCATATTCAGCAAGTTTATTCCAATTGTTACCACGATATTGTACTTTACGTGGCTGTCCATTGTGATTTAAACCCAAATAATAAGTTTTACGTGGTGTTGACCATCTAACTGAGCTATAAGTATTGTATCTATTTTGTTCGAGCATCTCGTTGAATACACATTCATCTGTATATTCTCGCTGAAACAAATTAACAAAAAATAACGAAAAAATTAATATTACTATTATTAATGTAATTATTTATATATATTTTTTGTTTTTTTTTGTTTTAAATAATTCAGTCACTTGATAATCACAAAAGAAAAAAGTGTTTTAGTTTATTTCATTTAATTTTTTTTTCATACAAACAGTCATGCAATTAATTTAAATAAAAATTTAGTAATTCAACTTGTCATATTAATGACAATTGTATGACAAGTATTTATACGAATGCTTTAAAAATTTTTTATATAAGTGAGGTCAACTGACGTGAGCTGACACTTTTAAACCACGAAATGACATCTATCAAATTTCTTTTTTTTTTCACCTCCAAAACTTCCTAATTTAATTTTAATTTTTCATTTTAACTGGCACGTTATTATATGTAATCTTGTGTATCTTTATTATAACGATTTTATTTATTATTAATGGAAATTTTTATCTGTCAGAAAAAATTAACAACCAATAAGAGTATAAGTTCATTAGTAAAAGTAAATTTTATAAATAGAGGGATACACAGCTGTGTGGACAAATTCCTAAATATCCTAAACGAATGGAAAAAAAATACTAATTCATTGTTTAAATTGTTGTAATGTTGTCAAAAATGATAATTATGAACAAAAAAATTAATTATTTACGACAGAAAAAATTAAAAACCACTAGAAATGGTGCATTCGTGTAGGTAAATTTCGATTAGAAGTACCCTGTGTCGTCAAATTCTCAAATACTCGAAAAAAATGAAAAAAAATTACTAAAATATTTTTTAAATTGTTGTAATGTCGTTAATAATAATAAGAAAAAACATTATTTAAAATATAATTCAGGTATATTAATTATTTTTAATAGATATTTGGGAATTTGCCCACACAGGATACGTCGAATCGAAATTTACCTTTACAGATGGACTATTTCTATTGATTATTAATTTTTTCTGTCATTAATAATTAATTTTTTCATCAATAATTATCATTGTCAACAACATTCCAATGATTTAAACAATTATTTAGTAATTTTTTTTAATTTTTATACATCAAGATGAAAGATATATTAAGGTAGATGAGATTATATGACTTTTTTTTTTTATTTTCATATGAAAGTGGTATGTTTACTGTGGGTCAATTGAGTCAAGTGATGCCTGTGAACATGAATACATATAAATTTATATACATATACAAGTCACTCGCAAATAAATAATATGCCAAATTTTTTTGTTTGTATATACTTGCTATATATAATTCCATTTAATTTATCACTTTCACTTGAGTAATTTTTGACACGCATTTGACAGATTACTTGGGTTCATTTGTGAATTATAATTTTTTTTTATTTATTTATTTTTTTTTTTGTGCTTCTGAAATGAAGATCCAATTGACCTTTTTTAATAAATCATTTTTCATATTATTTTTATTATATAAATTAATTTCATATCATTATCATTCATGAAAAATTAAAAGTTTTTTTTTTTTTCTTTTTTATTCTGCAAATAATTTGTGTGTTTTTATTATTTTTTTTTTAGTATGTAATTATTAGTTAATCGTATAATTTAACTGGCTCTATCCAGCAAGTCAATAACCCGTTAAAAAATCGGTAAAAATACTCGATAATTTATTTATTTATTGCTTATTATTTAAAAATATTTATAAAGTGTATTGAAGATTTTACGAGGTTGTGTGGTTTGCCTTGTGGGCAGTGCAATTTCCATTTTTTTTCTTTCAATTTTTTAAATTTACGTGGTATATTTTTGAAGTTGTGTGTGTATTTTTTATTTTTTTATTCAAAATGATTATCAAAAAGTGAAGCTGATGGCCATCAATCGATTAAATAAGTCTCAATAAACATTTGACCACGAAGAGAAAAGAGTAAAAAAAATAAAATAAAAATAAAGAAAATTATTTATCTCAATAACTTTGAGATATCATAGCAGAAAATAATGTATATTTTTTTTATCTCGAAATAAATGATAGCCTATTAATGGCAATGTCAACAAGTAAGTTGCTACAATTTATTATCAGTGGGAAGCTAATAAAAATTTATTGAGTATTTTTGTGTCGAATGTCGATGGTAATATTCCATGTTGGGGGTAATTAAATTGTATATTAATCAACACACACACACACAGCTGAAGTAATCATAAATTTAATTTGATAAATAAAAAAAAAAATTGATAAACACAATTACAAGTATTCTTGTGTGGAAGCAGATAGTTGTTGTTGAATAAAAATTAAAAGAAAGTGTGAAAATGGTAAATCGAGTTTGCCTACGTGACAAATATCGTAAAAAGTGTGGCAACGATGTTTTACTTTTAAAGACTCAATATAATTTCAGTAATTTTTTTTCATAACGCAATTGCCAAGTCTAAAAATCCCGTAAAAACTTCATAAATCTTTATTTATATTTTGAAAAAAAAAAAGAAATACAAATTACTACATTCCACATACTTTATTCCGGTAAATAATTTCGATTTTTTTTTTCTTTTTAAATGTTTATTCAAAAGTAAGCTCATTTTTGAATGAAAAAAAAAAGAAATTTACATTAATTTATATTTTAAAAAATAAATAAATAACATTATACAGATAGTGGAAACAATATTTACGTTTTAATTGTTGGATTGATGAATTTTAAATTTCTTAAATTCATGTTTTCTGCGAACATTATTTTGCCTATTTAAATTTAATTTTAAATTTTTTTTTTAGCATTTAAAAAATCAGTCAAGTCAGCGTTGTATTTTAGTATATAAAATAAATAAAAAAAAAAAAGTTGAAAGTTTTGTCGGCATTAGTACGATGTATCCTTCTAATCCGATGAGTTATAATGTTTTTATTTTTTCGTTATAATTAAATTTGCTATTTCAACCCCCTTTTTCTCCCTCATTTCTCTTGACAAATTTATCCTAAATAATTTACATTATGTGTAAATTATTATTATCATTAAAAATATATATTTTAATTAGATCTAATGTCATTTGTTAATATGAAAATGCGTGAGAGAAATAATCACAAGATCAAAAAATCGAGGATAAAGGTGTTACGTGTCGGTGCGATGTAAAAGAAAACCATCAGAAGCAATAAAGAGGCCGGAAATTCTATTGAATTTAACAAGCATATATACATTTTGAATAGTTTAAGAATAAAATTTTAAAATCAGATAATAAATATACATTTAATCATGTGTATCTCACGCGAACTCATATGAACAGTTTTTTTTTTTTTTATTTTTTTTTAAATTTTTTTATAATTAATTTACCGATCAAGTTGTTAGCTTTAAAAAATTCTTACTAAATTTTTGAAATTTCCTTTTTATTTGACAAATTTATATTTATATTTATGTTGAAATTTTTTTTTTTAATTTCAATAATTACGAAATTTTTACACGCTCGTTTTAAATTATTGGGTGAAATGCAAAAACTGCCGACAAAATTCATCACTAAATTCTCATATCTAACACGTTTTTCGTAGAAATGGGATTAGCGTATATTTTTTTTTTTTTATTACCTTTAAAAAGCGTGAATATATTTTCAATTAGTATATAAAATGTTGTTAATATATAAATAAAATAAATATTAAAAAATATATAAAATATATTTGAATAGAACACTGTTTTCGAATAGTTGAAAAAAAAAAAAAAAAAATATTAAAAAAAATAGTACAACATCAAATTGAATTGTCAAATGTTTGAAGAAAAAAAAAAAAAAGAAAAAAATATTTAATTTTCTTGTAGACAAAATATGAGACATACAGGTGAATGAGATATTTAGCCTGTGATAATTTATTTCGAGGCTGCGTATGATGGAGCAACTTCAACTAGATTTTGCTTTCACAAATATTTTTTTATATTTTTTTTTATTAAAGCCATGAGAATACTGTAATATAAACCATTGCCCATTGGAATGTAATATTTATTGATATTTATATTTAATCAGCAACGAGATCCATAAAAATATTATTAAAAAAATAAAAAAAAAATAAAAAAAAAAAAGGACTATGATGCGTGAGATTGGGTCTCAAGATACAATAAAAGTACACAGATCAGTCAAGAATGATATCCATGTGTTGTTGTGTTATTTAAACATAAAAATAAAATAATAATTTTCGTTATGCCCTGAGGCACTTGTGTGTGCGGTCTTCTAATATATGTAATGCTTCTTCTTCAGCTTCTCCAAGAATATATTATTTTTCAATATTTTATTTTGTATAATGTGTGGGCTGTTGTTGGGAATGACACGTGTGCAGTATATTGACTTGGACTTGTGTCGAGACAAATCACATATAAATAGTATGATAAATGCATCATAAAACCATTAAAATTACAAATCAAATTAAATTTATACTCACTGAACCGTACAATAAGCCACAAGCATCCATACAAAGATAGAGACAAGTTGCGACTCCCTGTATTTTAAGTTGACCAATTGAAACTGATGTCCTTTGAATAATTGCTGCAAATAAAAAATAAAACAAATCAATCAAAATGACGATTAATAAATTTTTAAATTTTTTCATTTGCAATTAATTTTTTATAGAAAATAATTTCAATTTTTTTGTAAATTTTTTTGATGTGCGTAGGTAGGTGGGTAGGTTTTTTTTTTTTGAAGCCCTTAAGACTCGATGAATGATTGCTAAATATATTTGTCACTTAAAATTTATTAAGCTCCTTAAATTAGTGTAAACCGGGAGTAGTGCCATGCGAAGGCTACTGACCCTGCAATGTTATATCACCATGGGCTCATCTCTCTTTCCGCGTATACTACTACTCTTATGTGCAACTAAAATAGAACTGTGGTCATTGTCTTGTCCGTTTTGTCGCAGGCAAAACTAATCTTAAAATTCACTCTTTATTCATACATAAAATTTGTCATTAAATATTTAAAAATATTAATTAATTTTAAATTAATCTCTCATCTTTTATATACAGCTAAATTTAAATATATAAAATTCAAAATTTTCATTCATAAAATAAATGCTTTTAATTTTTTTTTTTTTAGAAAATATTTTTTATAATATATAGGGATAAAATTTTATTATGCAACAGTTATATATTTTTTTTTTTTTTTTTTTTTTTTTTTTTTGATTAAATAAACCAGACGAAATTTTTTCAAGTATTAATTTTTTATTTTTACGGAAGTGATTGAACGAACAAGAGCTTCTATTGGAATTTTTTTCTTTTTTAAATTTTTTCTATTTAAAAAGGTTTACTGTTCATGGATATGAGATTATATGAAGTATATTACAGCATAATCTTTCAAGTTTAATATCAATTTTTAAGTGGATAGAAAAGTTATGAATAAAATAAAAATCAATAGAGCACAGTGGTGAAAGTGGTGTAGATAAAGAGCTTTAAACAAGAGTTTGCATTATCTTTATATACAATGGATTACCTGATAGACATATAGACATATAGACATCAAAAAGAAAGACCGGTCAATTTAATATATATATATATATATACACGAGCAATGTTGAGCATTAGGCTGTTGACATGACACATTTTCACTGCATTTTGGATCCCACTGACACAGACGAATATACATTTCATTGTAGCCCCAAACGAAAGCTCTCAATTTAATATTCTAAATTGGTTACTTAACGAATCCCCGCAGGCATTTTATTATTTAACAACAATTTTCATCAGCTAAAATATATTTTTATTATTTATTATTTATTTTTTCATAAACAATTAGGCTTGCAAATAATTATCATACATCATAAAAGTACAGAAATATTTTTATTCATGTCACACTGATTTTGCAAAAAAAATTTAAAATTTATTTAATTTGTTTGATAATTTTTTTTTTTTCATTTTATTATAATTTATAAGGACTTGTACTTTTACTGGGCGACAATAACGCTGTTGTCATAATAAAAACATACATGAACTTTTGAATATAAAATTTTTTTTATGACATTTTTTTACTTTTTTTCGTTAGTGATTTGTCAATTCCTATGCATCCTTATATCCTTGGTGCAGTGAATATCTGCAGGAGGCACAATAATATTCATATAATAAAAAATAAAAAAAAAAACAATCAAAAAAATAAAATCGATAAAGCAAAATGAGATGTTTAAAAGTTTAGTTTAAGAGACGATGAATACAAAAATATACAAGAAATATATGTCCAGGGGGTCGTGAAATTCAACTGCAAAAAAATTCCACAAGAGACATTATTTAAATGAGTTAACCGGGCACCACTAGAAAATGTGCATATAAAAATCGAAAAAATCTTTAAAAACAAAAAAAATCCTTGAACAACAAGGAGAGAATATAAAATGTCTGATTATTGCAATGCACATATGACCGAACTGTATTCATTGAGCCCAAAAAATTATACTCATTTCGTGACTAAATAGGATGCAAATTTAATCAATAAAATAAATATCGGTCACAATTAAATCAATAATTTGTTGAATTATGAATAAATTGATTTTATTATTTAAAAAAAAATTGCTGTGTACTTGATTTGATGCATTTTATTCATTTTTTTTTGTCGTTTTTTATGGTCTGGATTTAATGCATTCTGAGCAAAAGTATAGACATAAAATGCGAGTGGTTAATAGAATGGCGCGAGAATAAAATAAAAATATAAAAATAATAAAAAAGGTATTACATCGGAAGTATGTAAATTGAAATGCTTGCGTGGGTATTATACAGTCGGTGTCTATATAATGTAAAACAAAAGAGATGTAAAATAAAAGAGAAAAAAAATGGATAAAATAAGATCATAGGCGCTAGGAATCGAACATTTAAAATATTTTATTTTATTATGAAAAAAAAGAGGAAAAATAATAAAATAAAAATAACATAATCTTTATAAATCTCAAGACATTAATCTTTTTTTAAAAAACAAGGTCTATAGGGCTTTTACAGTTGGCATATACAATTCAAGTTAAATTGATGTTGTAGGGACGATGGGTGTTATCGATAACTGATCAACAGTTCAAATAGCTTGAGAAACAAGAGAATAATGAAGACGATAAAAACTTTTTTTTAGATGTTATTTTTTGTTTTTATTTTTACTAAGAACACATTATGGTAAAATCCATACAAAATAGACTAAAAATATATATATAAACTTAAGTGAGGTATATCATGTCTTAGACAAAAAAAAAAAAAAAAAAAAAAAAAAAAAACATTTAAGAAACACACCACTGGAATTTCATTTTAGAAATTTTTTTTTTTATTTCAAAAATTTATATATTTTATAATCTTTTATCCAGTAAAATATATAAATAAATTTTTTTTTTTCATTTGATTTTTAAAATTTTTTTTTTATTTATAAAAATAAATAATTTAAATTAAATTAATTCTTTGAATTTTTTACTGTCATTGTTTTTATATATTTGAATTTAAAAAAAAATTATACATTTATTAGAATTTTATTTGAGTTTTAATTTATAATGTGAAATACGCGGAAATAAAATATGATGGCCTTCATAAACAACTGTACACATCATTTAATTCCAGTTCATCAAACTGCTAAATAGTTTTATACTAATTTGCAATATCAATGTCAACACATAGACGCACAATTATTCTCAGCAAATACTTAGCATGTTTTCATTAAAAAAAATAAACTGCAAACGTTTAAATAGAATTTAATTAATTTAATACATCTAATTAGTTATTATAATTAAAATATAAAATTTTTTATCAGTTTGCACGCCTCGGATGTATTTTTTTTTTTATATTTTTTTTCTTTTTATTACAAATGTATGATGGTTCGTTAGTGTAAAACAAATACTACCCGGTTGATACAAATATTTGTTCATTCATTAGGATGAGAATCAGAAAATGTGGCTCACTAAAAACTTGACGAGCATCGTCAGGTTGTATGTTATATGTGTACCTTGAGACGATCTATTCTGACTTTTAAATATAAATTTTATTATGAGGAAAAAACTAAGACCACACAACCTTGTATCAAATTAATTTATATTAAAAATAGTTTTATATACGTAAAAATCTGGCTTGTTTGTTGCAATTTTATGGTGAAAAAAATTACTTTTATATAAAATTCATTTGGTCTATTTGTGTATAGAGGAATTTTATCTGCATGTTTACGTAATTTTAATTATAATAATCCCAAATATTAGTTTAATAAATATTAATTATTGCGGCTATCAATGTTTCTTTTGAATTTATCATATTGTCAAGTAGAGAATGCGTGGATGAAATTAAAATTAATCAATAATATGCGATATTGTTTCTATGAATTAATGGAGCTCATTATTTTTCATCAACAATTTATTTAATTTCTTAATTTAATGGATTTTTTATTGATTCAAATTGATATTGAGACCAATTTTTTTGTATGATAATTATTACAATGGCAAATAGTTTTCTTACTTATTTTTTTTGCTTGGCAAATAACCGTTTATATTTCTGCACGTGATTTAGATCAATTATCGTGAGACGATGAGATGAAAAATAATTTTTAAAAAATATTTCATTTATAGATGCGTGTACCAGGAATTGTATATATTTTAAAAAATTATATTTTTAATGAAAAAAAAAAAAAAAATCAAGCTGTACATTCACTAAACTTGATGATAAAAAAAAAAAAACAAAAATTTAATTGACAAAAAATTTTCCTAATCTATCTGTCGATATTGTGATTAATTTAGAAATTTTTAATATTAAAATGATGAATTTTAGATTGTTGATTAACCGTGTAATTTATTTATTTAAAATGAAATTTTTTAATAAAAATAAGGTCAAAATATTTCAGCATAAATTACATGCATGTATTGAGAAACGGCAATTCCTTGTGACCAGCACTCAGGATTCATCCTGCGCGTCGGTCCCCATATCCTTCATCGGTCAGATTATCTCATCCACGCGCGGCAAAATTTATCTGTAAGAAATCAAAAAAAATTTATAGGTCTCTGTGAATTGGTATTTTTCATAACCGTTTCGTTAGAATAGTTTGTCGGTATATTTTACTTTACGTACCTCGGTTATTATTTTTTTAAAAAAATTGTTTTTTTTTGCATTTAATTTATGATATTTCATGTGTTTTTTAATTCTCGATTGATAAAATACATAAAATATGTATTTAACTGTAAATTTCAAGCTCAAAATTTACAATCTTGAGGTGTGTGATACAGTTGAATTGGTGTTTGTGTTTTTATCAGACACTTTTGTTGGGATATCGTCATTATTTGGCCACTCAAGTATTGAAAAACACATATGCAATTTTCAATAAAAAAAATAACAAAATATCCAAAATACATAACCGAATTGTTAATTTTTTTATTCTACCGTAATTTGGTCATGAAAAATACATATGCAGAATTTAGTAACTATAAATTCTTCTTGTAATTTCATAGATAAATTTTTTTTTTTTTTCATTTTATTTACTGCATCGAGTATTTTTAGTCAAAAAAAAAAAAATTAAATACATTAATAAATAGAACGACAAAATATTTTTAAATATTTTGAATAAATGAATATATAAAGCTCTTTTCTTAAAAAAAATATCAAATCATTTTATCTAAAATAAAGATACATAAATTTTTTTTTTTTTTTTTACAAATTACGATATGGGAATCGTCAAACCAAATATTTTAATATTAAAAATTAAAAAAAAAATATTACTTAGATATAGATGGCGATTGTTTAACGGTAAATGATTTATAAAAATTTATTGAATATTTTTTTTTTTCAATAATAATTCACACTAAAGTGTCTGGGGTTTCTTTTTTAAATTTATTATTTTAATTTCAAACAGTATAGCCAGTTGTTGTGGTACTTTTTTGACCTACTCTTTAATTTTCTTTTTGGCCAAGTTTTGTTTCGTTTGAAATTGTTGGTGAGTTTCCAAACTGATCATTCAATCAAAATACATCGATAAAAAGAAACAAAAAAAAAAATGGCTTTTATGAAATTTAATTATTTATAATTAATATAATAAATAATAATTATCAAGTTGTATTTATAATTATAAAAAATAAAACACAAATGAGCTTTTTATTTGTTCGTTTGTTCGTTCGTTTTTTTTTTTTGTTTTTTCTCTTTATGATTAAATTGTCATCAAAATTACATTTTATAATTTATATTTTTCCAAAAAATTATATAATTCGATGCATAATACATTATATGCAGTCGAAATTTATATAAAAAAGTAAATGAATCGATACGCCTGGTAATTGGAAGTTTCCTAATTGACTCGGCGTATTTTTGGATCAAATCGCCCACTTACGTTCCAATCATTGTCCATCGTTAAATTCGACGTTTCTAAAAGACCTGAGACATGCGTAACGCGATAACTTTGTGTCTACGGAAACAGGTATTTCATCATCATCACCATCGACATCATCTCATCTCATACTCTCTCAAATTAAAAGAAAAGAAATAAAATGAAAATTGTACTCACTGTAATTTGACGGACCACTGGAACCATTAACAGTACCATCTGGAAATATTTGAAGATATCGATTTTTAATAAATATTTGAATTTTCTTGGATGGTCCAGTAATGTGTGATAAATTTGCTGATCTTTCTGCACGAATTGCAGCATCATAATCAGCTGGTGCTCCGTTGGCAATATTCAATAATGTACCAAAACTAATAATTTTTATGTTCGTTTTATTCATTTTTTTTGTATTACCAAATAACATTATAACAAATAACAATAATAAATATATAAATGAATAGCTTTTTTTATTTTTAATATTATTATGATTATTTAAAGAAATTTTTTTTTCATTTTTTATAATATTTTCACAATTTAATTTACACTTTGAACTTTTATCACTTTGACTCACTAACCACGCGTAATTATTTGGTCTGCTTGCTTTATTATTATTATTTATATTTATATTATTTTTATCTTTATTAATGTCACTTAGTATCAATGTATTGTTGATAGAATTTTTTTTTAATTCAATAGCAAGAAAATTAAAATTTTTGTTTTGATTTTTTTTAATAAAATTAAATTGAAAATGAAAATCACAGTTTGTATGATTTGTATTGTCACGGTTGTCAAGTTCGAGGTGATTGTTTGATATGTCAAGTTCATCAACCTTTTTACTTGTACATTTTGTGATATATTGACTATTTTTATTTTCATTTTGATCATTTTTATCATAATTTTTATAATACGTTTTAAATAATAAAATATATTTTTTATTTTTAAATTTATATTTTTTTATTTTTTTACGTATTATTATATTATGATTTATAATATAATTTTCGGTATTATATTTTATCAAGTTGTTGGATTTTTGATAGATCGATATTGGCCAGTCTGAATTATGATGCAGCACCCTTGGCCCGCCCGTGTCGATCTCACCGGGCATGACGCTCTCATCCACACACTTTTATTATTTTTTAACTGTTATTTTTAATTTTTTTAATTTTTATATTATTCAACTAAACACACACTCAATTTGTATTTAATTATTTCAAAAATTTTGCTCACAATGTATTTAACACACTTTGGATCACCAGTATTGCTCAGATAAGACATTATTAGTGATCGTTTGTAAGTAGCTGTGAGCCGATATAAAATGCAACAAATACTGTTGGCTCGTATGCAACTGAGCCTCACGTACTTTTTCATCTCGTCTCATTTAGTTTGTTATTATTATTTATTTTTTTATTTGTTTTTATTTGTATATATTTTCACAATAATTGATGGAAAATAAAAAAAAAAAAAAATCCAATTCATCAACACCCAAAATATATAATTAATTTTGATGATCAGATTATTTTTTTAATTATCAAAATGAGTCAATCAAAGTCATTGAACTTTGTGATTTTTTAAAACACACATATCCACACACTTGTTATTTTTTTTTCAACTTTTAACTTTTAACTATTTAATGTTTTATAAATTTTTCGTATTTTTCTTCAATATTTATTGATGAAAATTATTTAATTTTTACAACGAAACATTTGTATCCAAATTTATTTTGATTTATCAATTTGTTTCTTTGTTATTTCAAGATGAACAATTGAAAAATTAAAATAATTTTACTGAGATAGTGATGATGAATGATGTAGGCTGATCATGCTGCTTGTTACCTTTGGCAATTCCACTTTTATGGCCTGCACCTGATCTTTTTTTCCTTGTTACACTACACCGTTTTCAAACTCGCTCTATTAATCGCAAGAACGTATCCAACCGACACGTCACTGGTTTCGCCTTAACGGCTGACTTCCTTTACTCGTCTCCTTCTTCCACTTTGCTAGATCAAACTAGCAAAATATGGTATCGATATTACGATCAATCGATTATACATATGTATATCAAATTATTCAACTTTTAATTTTACCAATTCGTAAACTGTTACATCTGGTTACCAAAAAAATCATAAGAATATCAAATCATATTAATTATCCACACGATCATAAGTCATGTATTACAGCACAGAGTCATTAATCATAATCATCATCATCATCATAATCATCATCATCGTCATCATCATAATCATTATTTTTATATATCACCTTCTCAAACTCACTGATGTCAATTTTTTTTTTTTTTTTTTTTTTCTTTTTTTTATTTTTTATTTTTAAAAAAAAAAAAAAAAAAAAAAACAAATAAATAAAATTAATGATAATTGTAATAATAAGGATTTATCAAGTATGATAAATGAAATCACAGTTAATGAAAAAAAAAAAAAATTAAAAAAAAGTTTTCTTTAATAAAATCACGGAAAATTAAATTGTAGAGATCACTGTGATTGAGGGTTTTTATTTTTTCGGTTGTTTTTGCTTTTTTTTTTAAATAAAAAATCGAGACACACAAAGTGGATCGTCTGGCTCGATATGTTATCTCTCGTCATGGAGGTCGGATGATGCCGGTCCGGCGCCCGAGAAACTACTGAACGTGTGCCGCACAATTCTCGTCTCCAGCGCAGATATCGGGCCACTTGGTCGTCGTTGGCATTGCTGGTTGCTTCTGGCTGCTGGTTACTGATGCTTGTGTCAGTCTTTATACACATACGCAATATAATACTCAACAAATATATATATATACACTTATCAAGACACGCAAGCACGCACGCACGCACAATTGCTGCTGTAAAATAAATATATATAAATTCAAGTGGCGGCAAGTTGGATAAAGCAAAAAGTACCAAAGTCATATTGGTACTGCACTTGGACACTTGATCGTGTGCCACTATGATACCACTGAGTGCATAAACTACTTGTTCGTCGTCATCATCATCATCATTGTCATTGTCATCATCTAGATTTTATCTCTTTTACATCATTATCGTCATCATCATCAGCCTAATCAGCCTCATCAGCATCATCAAAACTATTGAAATACTTTATTTCCATCTCTTTTTGTCTTTAGCACTTTATCTTATCAATTTATTATCTACTATGTCTATACATACATTATGCAAAATATATACACACACATCACATATATCTTATCATAAATTCTTGTGTATCAAATCTCAGAATCCACGTGTAAGCACATAATTACAATTGTACTTTTACACTTCAAAATTGATCATAATCTTGTATCATAAGATTTTTATCAATTTGAATATATATTAAGTTTTTTTCTATGAAACTTTTTGCAATTGGCTATTGTCATGTTTAATATATGCGGCGAACAATATATTTTTTGGCATTCCAATTGTCCCAAATATTATCCCAAGACAATAGAATCAAATTGAATCTCTCATATACATTTATCGAGTTAATTTTTTTTTTGTTTGAAAAAATAATCAGTTGGTAAAATAATGCTTGTCTCTATATTGCGAGAATAAATTCCATCAATAAGTGCTTCACACTCATCAAAGTTAAATGGGACCGCGCTTGGTAAATTGTTTGCGAACACAATTGTTTGCTATTTTATTAAGATTTATATGCTGTATATATTGAAAATAAAAAAAATACAGGATGAAATATTTTTGGAGGGTATAAAAAGGGTGTGTTTATGGAACACAATGGAACATGAATTGGATGTTATACTGTGTAGAAATTTAGACAAACATTCAAATAAACAAGATAATGGTGTCAAAAATTTCAATGAAGCTAAGGGTTGTGTGATGATGATAACTTGTGGTGTTAGTAAAATAGATGAAATATTTCAATTTTAAGTCGAGTGCAATCTACAAACTGGTTTTTAATTTATGTGGCACCAGTCAGCACATAAACTGGAATTCGTGGCGTCCTATGTAATACCTAACGAACAATATTCCGTGACTTAACTGACTGAAATACGCAAATTCCTTGATGACAATACTCCACAAACTAAACAATAATTTACATTACAATATTCATCTAAATTTAAACTATACAATAAATTAATAATCAACAAAAAAAAATAACAAAAATCATAATGAACAATATTTGTCGGCTAAAAAATAGATAATATTTGGTATATTTGTTTTTTTTTTTTTCCTTTTGATATATATGACATCTGCGGAAGGAAGTCATTCGTCGTTGCCAATTTAATTTAATATATTTTGTGAGACCTTGTTTAGTTTTTTTGAATAAAAAACAGACTTCTAAAAAGGCAATGCATAAGCACAGACCATCGCAGGTTGTTGCTGCATACATATATCTCTTCACGTACACAAAAACATTTTCAAATAATTCGAATGTATCTGTCAACAAGCTTGTGTCTTGATCGTGATTTTTTTTTAAAAAAAATTTTTTGTCTTTAATATTATATTCTAGTGACCTTCTTTTATTTTTTTTTTTTATTAATTTTTTTCTTTACTTTATCATCATTATCTTGTTTATCTCATTCTTATATTTTTCAAAATAAAAAAAATATTTTAAATGCAGCATAATAATATAGCATCAGCACGTTTTCGGTATGGCATATTCAATTCATTCATGCACATTATGTGGTTGCAGATTATGGCTTTTTCGCACTCTTAAACGTCACTTGTTGAAAAATTTTAGCAAGTCTACACTAACGAACAAATAACGCATCTTTTTCGGCTCGTTTCCCATCATCATTCTCGTGTATTTATCTCTTTTGTCCGACTGTGTTGCGGCCTTCTTTCATCCCATTTATCCTTTTTTTTTTTTCTTTGTTAATATGCACTTATTTTTATGAAAAATTAAATATATTTTACTCTTATTTTTAGCACATGCACGTAAAAATATTATTGATCGATATTTAGTATTCTCTGGGCTCTTTGAGCTCAGAAAAAATCATTTTATATATATGCAAGAAACATTTTATTTGACGTTTCAAATTAATATAGAAAATTAAAAGAGACGTTAAGATTAATACGCATAAATTTATACAGTTTATTATTATTTTTTTCTACAATGTATTTATCGATTAATTTGTAAATATCGCGATCAAACGATAATAAAAGTTTAAAACTTGTTTACCTTGACACAAGAAAAATATATTTTTATAAATTAATCAATATGAATAATGATATAGTAACAATATGGAGGTGTAAAATTACAAATTTAAATTATAAACGAAATGATTACAATTAAAATTGTACTCGATGATTAAATCTCAAAGTAAAATTTTATATTTAAAATTATTTTGCCAGATGCATGCTGCAATGTGCATTTTTTTTTTTTTTTTTTTTTTTTTTATATATTTTTTGTTTTTCGTATATATATGGGAATTTATTAAAAATATAAAAAATAATT
>JAPYYR010002901.1:0-12474 GCA_030523065.1 Aphidius colemani | reverse complement strand
TTTTGATTAACGTATTAGTATGAATAGATGGCGATTTTGACATCCGGTAGTGTTTTTGACTAATGTGGTAATAAAGCGTCATTGTACGTGTGAAGCTCGTTCGTAGCTGTGCTCAAGCTGTAGTGTAGACATCGGAAAAAGTGTGTGTATTGTTAGTAAAGACGTGAAATAAGTGAAATTTTTAGTTGTGTATATATATAACATAATAAATGGCGGCTGACGAAAAATGGTATTTTACAAAAGAACAATTAGCAAATACCCCAAGTCGCAAAAATGGAATAGATGCAGATAAAGAGTTAAGTTATCGACAACAAGCTGCAAATTTTATTCAAGATATGGGACAACGATTACAAGTGTATCCTTTTTATAAAAAATTATTTTCATCACACTTGTTCATTACCCCTCTATACCCCTTGTCTACATACTCCAATGTTTTTACATTCATCAAAACGACAATTAAGTACATTTTTTATTTAAAATTAACCTTATTTTGTATATTTCTAACCATAAATAATGATATTTTAATATTATTTTACTGATAAATCCACTCAAAGTACGTAATATCATTTCGTAAACAGCCTCACATCGACATCATCCACAACCCAACATTCTGATGAGGTCACGCATTCTATATAATTTTTATTTTTTTTTTTCTTGGATTCTCCGTTTTTTTTTTTTCATATATTTTTGATATTTTTTACCCCTAAATAATTGGGCAATCATCAAAATAATATTTATTCAGTTTGGATTATCATTTTTGTCCTTGATCGTCATTTATTTGCTGTTAAAATCATCATGTGCATATATTATATCTGGTTAATCGGGTCACGTTGTGGTACACACAGCATTGTTTGCCCATGGCTTTGACAGGTGTACCAACACCAATTATCCAAAAAAATATTGAGTAATTAAGGTTTCATTTTTTTAATTAAAAAAAAACAAGAGTAAAAGTAATTATGTATTTTTTTCATAATTATTGTGGTATATGTACAAGATGGATTCCTCATAAAAATATTTGCAGAGGTTAAAAACTTTCCAGATCTTTCTTTCAGGATTAAAATTACCACCTGAAGTTTTTCTCATTATTTTTTTGCTCCTCCTCCTTCTAATCTGACCACATGGTAATTGTGTTTATTCCTTTTTTTTTATCTTTGCCATTTTTATTTTCTTTTTATCTTCTTTGCCATTTCTTCTTTCTTTTTAAGTTTTCCTCATTGTTTTTTTGCCCCTCCTTCTTCTAATCTGACCACATGGTTATTGTGTTTATTCCTTTCTTTTCATCTTATTTTTGCCATATTTTTCTTTGTACTTCCCCTTGCCATTTCTTCTCTCTTTTTAAGATTCTTAATTTAATGTACAAATTTAAGCAACAATTATCATCATAAAATTTTCCTTAATGACAATTATATACAGTACGCAATTATGCATAAACACAGCAATCGTTTACATGCATAGATTTTACGTATTTCATTCGTTGTCACAATTTCATAGAAATTCAATTGCTTCAGCAGCATTATTTTTAGCTGCTAAAGTTGAAGAACAACCTAGGAAACTTGAGCATGTTATTAAATGTTCACATATGTGTCTTCAACGACATCCAGATTCAGTTGCAATTGATACAAAGTCTGAGGTAAAATATAATTACATATAGATTTAAATTAAATTAATTTCCAAGTATTATTTTTATTAAACAATCAATTATAAATTTTTAGCAGTACCTTGAACAAGCTCAAGACTTGGTTTTCAATGAAAATGTGTTACTCCAAACACTGGGTTTTGATGTTGCCATCGATCATCCTCATACTCACGTTGTTCGATGTTGTCATCTAGTAAAAGGTAAGCAAATTTAAAAGAGAAAACTTTGACTGTGATTTTTCAATGAATAGCAAAAAAATCACACTGAAAAATTGTGTATTTAAATTTCAGCGAGCCGGGACTTATCTCAAACTTCGTACTTCATGGCGTCAAACAGGTGGATAAGCAAAATATTTCATATATATTAAGCGAAAAAAAAAAATATAGTATCAAATAAGATAAGATAGAAAAAAAAAACAATTACTTGATGCTTGCTGGACTCTTTCAATTCCATGCAATTGCATCTTTATAATTGAGCAAGTAAATTTTTCATAAAAAAGATGCGCAACATTTTTTGTGTGGGTTCTTTAACAGAACTTGAAAAACACAATATATAAAATAGATTAATAAATTAATAACAATTGAATGTTGCGTAAATATAATGACAATAGTTAACATATCTACATGTTGATTGTTGATTGTTGCTTGTTGCTAACGATGGTAAAAAAATTTTTTTAAAATCATTTAATAACGTAGATAAAAAGCAAAAAATAATATTAATATAATATTATATATTTAATTGAGTTTAATTAATTTATTTATATTTCACTTAAAATCAAATATATTTTATTTATTTTTAATTCAAATGAGTATAAAACTAAAACAGTATGGGTTGTTCCTCGTTTATAGCCTGCATCTAACGACCATGTGTCTGCAATATAAGCCAACAGTTGTTGCCTGTTTTTGCATTCATCTAGCTTGCAAATGGTCAAATTGGGAGGTAAAAACAATCAATATTAACGAAAGTTTAATTATCATTTGCAACATGAAAATTAATTAATTTTTATTTTATTTTTATATAAAGATTCCACAAAGCAATGAGGGAAAACACTGGTTTTGGTATGTAGATAAGACAGTTACAACTGAGCTTTTGGCTCAATTAACTGCTGAATTTCTTCATATATTTGACAAATGCCCATCACGTTTGAAGAAAAAAATTATGAGTGCATCAGAAAAACAAAGTCCAACAATACATAATCCAAGTTTAGCTAATTCACCATTTGATATTGAACCACGTAAAGTTAATTCACCAGCACCAGATAGTTTATCATTTCAATCACAAAAAATATATCCATCTGATTCTAAGGATGATAGTAAAAAATCAATATCACAAGGACGACCACAGCCAAGTGATTATCGTGATTATCGTGAAAAAAAAGAACGTGAACGTTTAGAACGTGAAAAATTAGCTACTAGCGGATTTGTACCTGGTCATTCATCTCAAGATGTACAAAAACATCATTCTCATCATCACAAACAACAATCAAGTTCATCTTTGAGTACAAGTGGTGCAATGAGTAGTGGTCAACAAGGAAAACAACAAGTTTTATCAAATCAAAAATCAAATGTTCATCATAATCATCATCATAGACCAGAACAAAAACTTCAACAACAACAACAACAACAACCACAGCAACAACAACAACAGCAGCAGCAATCGTCTCAAAGACATAATTCAAGTACAAATAGTAGTTCACAATCACGACAACGATTACCACCAGGATATCCTCATAGTCATGGTCAACAGTCTATCCAAGTTGGTAGTAGTCATTCTAAGGATACTACTAGTACATCAACTACTGATTCTGCTTCTGCAATGCCTGATTTATCATCACACAATACTCATCAAGATTCTAATCATATTTCGAGTCATCATAATGATAACACTGGCAACAGTAACAGTAGTAATACTACAACTAATACTTCTTCTAGCACAACTACAAATATGAGCAATAGACTTGTTAATAATAATCATAGTAATCCTCATAATAATCGTGGTCAACAACATGATAAGCGTGGATATGATCCTCGAAATAAAATTCCTGAACATAGAAAAGATGATCCATCTAAAAATTATGGCAAATTCAATGATCCAGTACGTCAAGATAGGCAACAACGTAAGTTTGAATCTTCAAATGATCAACAAAAAGTTGAAGAAGTACGTAAACTTATTGAAAAATCAGTACCTCATACCAAACCACGTGCCGAATTACAAAAAGAAGAATATATTGCATCTATGCTCAAACAATCACATAATCCATCAAAATATCCAGATAAATTGTCATCAGGACATAGTACAAGTGGTCGTAATCAACCATTTCCACCTCATGAATTTACTAAAATGTCCAACAACAACAACAACAACAACAACAACAACAAATGCCAAACATCAGTCAAATGCTTCAGCATAATTCTCAACAACATTATCACAGTGGTGCACGAGTTTTAAAAGACATTAAAAATGGAAATTCAAATAATTCATCTGGTTCTGGTAATAATGTTGATGATCCAAAATCAGAAAAACGACCAAGGCCTGAAGAAACAGTAACACAGTTACAACAATCAGTACCAACAAAACAAAAATCATTATTTAGTCCAGAAAAAGAATCACCAAATCGTGTTGATAATACACATTCACAACGTAATAAATCAAATAGACAAAAAACACCACCAATAGTACCTGTTAAAGCAATTAAGCAAGAAAGATATCCTGATTTACCAGTAATATCTGGAAATTTATCATTTGATAATTCACCAAGTTCATTGGAAAGTCAACTAACTTCTCAAATGTCTGTTGGTCAAGTATCTAAACGAATTAAAACATCATCGTCATCATCAAATCTTTGTGATATAAATCAACAACAGCAACAACAACAACACCATCAACAGCAACAACAAATGCAACATCAACAACAAATAACACAACAACATCAACAACCACAATTACAACAGCATCAACAACATCAACAACAAATGAAAATTAAAACAGATGATACGTCTAATTATGATTCTATGAAATTTATAACTCGTGTACCAGATTTAGTACAACCAATTAGAGATAATTCAAGTTCAACAAATAGTAGTAGAAATAATTCATTTATCAATGAATCAAAACCACTAGAACTCATTAGATCATTTGAACCAGATAGTACTGATATACGTCATTTGATGACAAATGGACTTGATTCTCTAACAAGTATTAAACATGAAAATAATTATGATCGTATATTAGATAACCCAATGATGAAAAATGAATATCTTAGTCCAATGAAATCAGCACAAAGTATAAGTGCACTCTTACATGAACCACTTGCAACAATGCCATCACTATTAGATTCAGTTGGTTCTGAAATAAATACACTTAGTCAACAAAGTAATTTTAGTGATAGTAGTAATAGTAATAACAAAAGCAATAAATTAAATGATTATTATCAAACGTCTATTGATCATCATCATCAAATTGACCAACATCATCAACAAAAATTAATAAAAGATGAACTATTTGAAACGAGTCTTGTTGCAACATCAGCTCCTCCATCAACAGTTGATATGACTTCACTTTTGTCGCAACCATATAATGATCCATCGCCAGTCGTACTTGTAAATAATACATCTATTAGTACTAATAATAATAATAGTGGTAATGGTAATCAAGAATTAATAATAAAACATAAATCTGATCATCATAAAAGTGAAAAGAAAAAGAAGAAGGAAAAGCATAAGCACAAAGATAAAAGTAAAGAAAAACATAAACATAAACACAAAGAAAAACATAGAGATAATACGACAGCACCAACAGCAGTACCATCAGCAACTGCAACAGCTCCAATTAAAATAACAATTCCAAAAGATAAAATTAATTTAAGTAATGATACATCAGTTGGTGGATTAGATAAAAAAGGTCAACCAACATCATTAACTAGTGGTGGTTCTTTACAATCACAAGGTAGTGGAATTAAATTAAAAATACCAAGAGATAAATTAAAAGCATCAGAACCAATTCAAGCACCATTAAGACTTAAAATAAGAACTGGACAATCTGGCATTAGTGAAATACCTGATTCACGTAAACGTGAAAGAGAAAGAGATTCAATTGAAAGTTTACCTGTTA
Source organism: Aphidius colemani (assembly GCA_030523065.1). Classification (NCBI taxonomy): domain Eukaryota; kingdom Metazoa; phylum Arthropoda; class Insecta; order Hymenoptera; family Braconidae; genus Aphidius; species Aphidius colemani. The sequence continues at coordinate 6,728 of JAPYYR010002901.1, read as the reverse complement.
ATAAAAAACCAGCAAGTACAGGTGGTGGTTATCAAAATTATTCTGGACAAGTACAGCAGCAACAACAGCAATTACACAATCAACAATTACAACAACAACAACACCAACACCAACAAATACAACAGCAACAACAAAGGCCAATTGAACGACAGAATGGACGTCACCATTCGTCAAGTAATAAGGTACGTGGAAGTGGTCGTGGAGGATTGTCAGGTAGACAATTTAATAATCGTCCACCCACGAAAAATCATATTAATCAAAATATACAAAATTATTATTCAAATGTTGACTTTGAAAAACAACAACAACAACAACCAACTTCGTTATCAAATTCTACAGTTAATTTTAATCATACAAATTTGAATGATAGTCAAGATTTTTATTTCCAAAATTATCCACCTCCTCCTCCTTTTCCACCAGCACCCCCATCATTATATAATCCTGGTCAATATTTTTATGATCCCACAATGTTTTATCAACATTATCAGCAACAATATCAAATGTATCAACAATCGAATGTTATTATTACTACCGATGGAGCTATTGATACGTCTATACCACCACCACCAGCTATTCAAACAAATTATTCATCTTTCATTAATAATCAAAGTCAAGCTACAATACCACCTCCACCACAACCACCATTGCCACCATTACCACCATCATCTGATCCACCACCATTACCATCTGGTCCACCACCATCATCCTCACCACCACCTCCACCTCCTCCAGAATAAAATATATCCCAGTCGATTGAACGTAGCGTTGTTGTTTTGTCAATTGTTGATACAAAAAAAAAAACAAAAATGAAATGCATTTATGAATTATAATGCTAAAAATTATAACGATTAATATGATTATCGAATTTTTTTTAAAACGTGATTGTATGAACCCTAGAACATCTCAGTGAATGCTTACTTATCCCAGAAAATTCTTTGATAAGTTTTTTTGTGATTTGATAGAAAATTTTGAAGTGATAAGCATGAAATAGCATTGTACGAATTTTTTTCTTCTACTTGTTACCTTAATTTTTTTTTTAATTTAATTTTCTTCTTCTTGATTTTTTTTTTTTTTTGCAAGTATTAGTATTTAGTTTTTTTATGATTTTTTAGTTGACTTTTTTTTTATAATTAAATAAATTTATCATGTAGATATAGTTAAAATTTTTTTTCGGTAGCTTTATATTATTATAACTGCATTTTTGTAGAAAAATATCTCCACTTTCGAACAAATGAAACAAAATCGGCTTTTTTTTTTAATTTACAAAAAAAAAAAACCAATATAACTAGTGTGCTGCTAAAAGACACACTAATTGTTGACAACTTTGAATGGAGTTTATCAAGCTAATATTTTTTTCAAAAATAAATGAACAAGTACATCTCGAATAATCATTTCTGAGATAATTAGTGGCTAAAAATTATTTTAAAAAGTAGCTAAATTATACATACAGTGATACTTTTTTTTTCTGTTATTTATTAACTGGTAAAAAATATTTGCCATTATAAATTCGAAGAATATTATTGTTATTATTTAGTTGAAATGTTTATGAACATTTACATAATTAAATTGACATTTACATAAGTCTCGAGTGTACTTTATGTAATTTAGTGTTTTATTATTTTTATTCAATCATGATTTACTAAGTCTTCATTCATAAATTCTCTTTATATTTATTTTTTTGTGCCTATAATTATTGTCTTATAATAATAATAAAATATAATAAAAAATGTAAAGTTCGAATTTTCGTAACAGGGAACACCAGTGTATATTTTTTTTTTCTTTTTTTCATTATTCTATTATTATTATTTTTTAAAAATTATTATGTATTGCTCAATGATGTTCCTAATAATGACGAGAATTCGTATTAGTTATTTTTACAACGTTAAAATCGTATGAATAATTATTTTGAATTTTTTTTTTAAATAAAAATTGTTAAACAATTTTAAATTGATCAAAGTTAAAGAAATTAGAGAATGAATGAAATTAGAGTGAGTAAAATTTGCCTTGAAAGACAAAATAATTACTGAGGTGGATGAAATTAAGTCGTTATTTATTGCAATAACAATTTTATCAAGGCATATTAATGGCTTAATTATTGTGATAATAATAGTCGGGCTTGATGATATAAATACGGTTGTGAAAGAAAGCGAATTAATTAAAGTGTAACATTTATATTAATAAAATAAATATACTTGTCAGTGAAAAAAAAGATAAATGCTTAATTATCGTGATCAACTTGAAATTATTCTGTATCCAAATTTATGTATGAAAAAAAAAAACGTGTCGTGTGCGATGGCTAATTTACCCTATGATTTTAATAATCGAAATTTAAATATAACCGCGGTCGTGATTCAAAGAATAATTAATTTTTATCAATTATTTATAAAAATAAATATTGGTAGGTTAGACAACGTACCTGGCACGTTATTAATTAAGTAAATAAATAAATAAATTTAAAAAAAAAAAAAAAACAGCCAAATAAACGTTATGTACGCCTTAGTGATTATTTTGTCTTTAATTTTTTTTTTTTTTTTTCATTATTTTTATTACCTACCGCACATTGTTCTCTCTGATCGTCTTACACTTTTTTATTTAAATTAATAATTTAACAGTCATATTTAATAATGTACATTTATTATAACCACGTTTCATTTGTAATCGTTAGGTGGAGGAATTTAAACATAAATTTTTGCATGTTGAGTATTGGTGCATGTGCATTTTTATCAAAATCATAAATCATTTTTCTATCATTTCTTATCTAGAAAACACAACATAATGCTTGTTTTTTTTTTAAAAAATATGTGCAAACATGATCCCTTATGAACAAATATCCAGACGAAAAATTATTTTTGATTACAGGATAAACATTCATCAAGGGAGCACAAGAGCTCGAGTAAATTGTCGCAGTCACAACAATCACATGCAACGTAGTATCAGGCTATAAGGACACTTATATGCGATTAGGAAAAAATTTTTATTATTAATATTATTATTTTTTTATTCATTATATATATATATAAACAAATATATATCTTAATAATTCAATAAATTTTTTTTTAATTATTTAAATAATAAATGAGTAGGGCGAGAAGATAACACGTTGTAAATGAGAGTGTTTGACTGACGTTAAAAGACGTATTTAACTTGAATAACAAAGTTCTATATTATACGAAAAAGGAAATCGAGATGTTTATAAAGAATAATAAATTCAAATACAAATTTAATATAAAAATATTAATATAATAAATAAAATATTCTCGTCTTCCTTTTTCTTTTGAAATGAAAAATCGTAATCGAAATGATATGAAAAAACAAATTAAACAAATTAAAAAGAAAAAAAGGAAAGATAAAACGTTAATTAATGGTACTCAGGTGAAATTTTAGGCTTTCATTTAATTGTTTTCTTTTAATAATGAATATTTGTTTCATTAATTTATTATTACTATTATTTTTTACATGAGAATGTAGCAGAGGGATTAACAATTCAGTATGAATGTGTTGAATGAAAGAATGAAAAACAAAAATATGAAAAAATATTTATTTATCAATCGACGTATTAAAAAATTTCTGATTTGTTATTTGTAAATAGTTAGAATAATAATGATAATAATTGTCCTGGCTCTGCCTAATTCTCTTACTCAATTGTAAAGAGATAAAACATCTCTGAATTGTGTATTAACAAATAGTTTTAATTAACACACTTATGATATACATCATACTAGTATTAAAAAAAAAACAAATAAAAATTAAATAAAAAAACGATAAATAGTTAAAAAACAAAAAAAAAAAAGATTATTATCAGACTGTAAATAAAATTATTTTGTATGCCAAAATAAACCAAATGGATGAGTATGAAAAAAAAACAAGATAAAAACAATTAAACGTTGAAAAAAAAATGATTAAGAGTAGTGATAAAAGTAAATTGATAAACAAAGCATTTAAACAATTTTCAATGTTACTTTGAAGCTCGCGAGCGCGCGTGCAGTAATAGATTTTTGGTTCTTTAGTTGATTGAGTTAAATTTATAAAAAGGTGCTAAAAAATCTGGCTTTGTTTCGAATCAATAAATAACAATATTTTGATGAAAAAATATAAATTAGTTAAACAATCATGTTGCATATCGAATGAGGGCGTCAATCGTGAAGCTATGTTTAATTTAGCTGTAACACGTGAATTGCATTTACGTAGAAAAAAATACGATATCTTATAAGACTTACATAATGAATCATTCATTATTACTGATAAATAAAAAAAATCCAAAAAACAATAAAAAAATTTACAAAAATAAATAGATAAAAAATTTAAAAAAATACTAAAAATTATTGTTGCATTAGTTATGATTAATTGGTAAATTTAATTCAATTTATAATTTTTTTAATTTCTAAGAATTTATCTTTGTTTTTTTCTTCTTTTATTTCTATAAATATTTAATTTTTCTTTTCAATTTTCTTTGATATACAATGGCGCGCGCTTTAAATTATTAAATAATTATATTCTTGAATACGAGAATTCATTTTTGACTGCCTTTCTGTGGAAAATAAAATGCCATTAAATGATAATTTTTTTATAGTAATTTAAATGGAATTTTAAATTATTGGCTGATGATTTTTGATTAAAAAATTTACTGCAAAATCCTTAGCCAATAGTTGAGCCTAACTGATTACAAGAAATTGAATAATTTAATGAATAAACACATTAATTAAAAAAATTTAAAAAACAAAAAAATAAAGTACCTTTTGATTCTTGTTGAATGAGCACAATAGAATCATGATAATTTATTGACTGCGAATAATTGCAATTTATACTTATCAACATTTCATTGTTATTCATTGGTATTAATAAACAATATATTTAATAAACAAAAAAAGAAATAAAAACAACCAAACAATTACACAGCTATGTGCTAAGTTTATTATCTTTTATTAATCTTATCCAAGAATTTCGCATAGGTAAATAAAAATTATTACATGAATAAATTGAAATTCGTGCAATAATTTATCGAAAGTATGTGGTGATGATTGTGGTGATGAATCAAATGGTAAAATTAAATAAAATTAAAAGCCATTAGATTAAGCGACAATTGTTTTTGAAATTATAATTCGAAATGAAATGTAAGAGTTGAACCTGAAAACAAAGTTGAAATTAAAATTAAAAAAAAAAAAAAACACTAATCATTTATTCAAGTCAATAAGCTTATTATTATTTATTGTTAATGTAAAAATAATACTATATATTTTCATGATGACAATTGTAATTGAATAAAGCTATTTACTTTTTACATTAAAAATTATCTGCTGCTGACTTGGAGCTTAATAAACTGGTAGGTATTATTCTAATTTAAACATGAATTTTCTTCCATAAATAAGTTAATTAATATTTGAAAATGATGACAATTTTTTTTTGTATATAAATCTTGTAATAAATGTAATTAAACAATCATAAAATTATCTGTTTAATGTTTTTATTGTGTTAAATAAATGTATGAATACCTCTGTGCTTATTATGTAAGCCGCATGAAACGCTAGGGTCTGCGTGCACGTTTAGCGCTTGTTAATGATGAGAATTTTGTAATTTTTTTGATAATAAAATAGAAAGAAAATGGTCGATTTTATTAGGCGAGCATAGCATAGAAAGAGTGTACGGCTATGTTCGGTTCCGCGCAGATAACTACTCGCTTATTCTACGCTCCCAGTAGAACGCTGTAATTTTTTTTGAATTTTGAAGCAGCGCTCAGTGAGGAGGAAATACTCCTCGCTTCTTCTGTACTCCTAATAAGATGCTCCTCAATTTTGACGCGTGCACAATTTCATTTGTCATGTTAAATCAATGATAAACAGCATAAATAGAGAAAAATGAACAATTTTTTTTCCTTTGTTTAAAAAGCATATAATTTAAATAAAAAATTAAGATTTAAATAATAAATATATAAATAAATAATTGTTAATAAACAAATAGATTGTTATTTTTTGTTTTTTATTTAAAAAAATATTTATTTGATAAATTCATCAATACAAATATTGCAAAAAAATTAATTATGTTTGATTAAGTAAATGAATGTTTGTTTATTAAATTAAAGTACTTTTTTTTGCATTATTTTCTTCAACAATAATTAATTAAAAAGACTCTATTTGTTCTTATAAAGCTGATAAACATTTGCAACGAGAGAATCAACAGTAAATGCTGTTTAATTAAAATCCTAGATGAACAATCAATTGGATGGATCAACGAAAAGCCGAATGAAACAACAGACAATATAAATATTATTGTAGACTATGAATTGATCTTTTTTACATAACAACAAATCATCACATGTGCTGGACCCAAAAGCTCCATTCCCATCAACAAATAAATATTAAAAACAACCAGAAAATAATGAAATGATTCAACTGTACTAGTTGATAAATCACAGGTATAAAAAGTATAACTAAAATTAATTAAAACAAGTATTCAATTTTTATTTTTCTTCTAATTGATGTTTATTTATTGAAGTTGTTATAATAATAATGAATTAAGCAATACTGCTTGCATTGGAAGCAATTCTTGGCCAGAGATCGGCACATTCTTTAGCAACTGGTCCTGTGATAGCTGATCCTTTCATTTCTCCTTTATTGTTGACAATGACTCCTGCATTGTCTTCGAAATAAATGAAAACACCATCTCTCCTGCGGAAAGGTTTACGTTGTCTGATGACAACAGCGGGCATAACTATAAAAAATAAAATTAACATT
>JAPYYR010002899.1:0-10457 GCA_030523065.1 Aphidius colemani | reverse complement strand
TATTTTATTGGACTCACATCTTGTCACTTTTTTGTGGTTCTATTCAACAATTTTTAAGTATCTTTTTAACAATTTTTGTAGGATATTTCTCTCCGTGCAGAAAAAAAAAAGAGTAACGCGTTATGAGATGATGCGGTTATATAAGTACAAACATCCTTCGCAATCTGCTACGTTTAAATTTTATTTTTTTAATTTTATAATATTTGTTTATACATATTTTTTTTCTTTAATATTGAATACCAAAAATTTTCTTGTAAATACACACTTTGATGTGTGTTCAACGATCAGATTTCATATATAATTTGTGAAACGAGACAGTGCAATTGACCCTGTTGAATTTTACATTTGGTCAATTTATGTTTCCTTTCACGCTGTATGTACAATTTTTTTTGCATGAAATAAAAAATTTACGAAAAATTCTTACTGATCGTTTAACACTCACTCATATTGCATTTTGAATTATACTCTTTTACGACGATATATATTTTTATGAACAGTATTTAGAGATTTCTTAAAATGAATTTTCTTACTTCACATTTATTTATTATTTTTTTATCCCCAAAAATTTATAAAAATTGCAAGCGAAAAATGAAAATACAATTAACCCAATATTTATAAAAAGTAAATCAACGTATTATCCTGCAAAATAAAAAAAAAATCCAACAATATAATTTATAAATTAGTGTCAATATGTCAAAGACATTGGTAATTTATTTACGAAATTTTTAATTTGATAGAATTATTATTACTAAATACTGCAAATAAAAAATAAATTCATGTGATAATAAATTTGAATTCAAGTCATGCACTCATTCACTGTAGTATATTATGCGATTAGATGAAAATTCTAACAACAATATAAAGTGCTTCTATGATACTGATCAAATGATCGTAAATAAAATTCGTGTCAATGACACATTAAACGAGCTATCATATATACTCCACCTTATAACAACAATTTTATTTATTTTTTTTTATTTTTTATTAACACAAAAGATATATTATTATGATGTATTCAAAAGCATAATTTATTTATATCTATATTATTATGCCAAGATATTATTGCGTGTATTTCATTATTACTGCATTATTTATTTGACTTTTTTTTTTTCTTTTCATTGATAAATAAAAAATTACTTTACGATTGGTCTTAAAATGCCATCTATTACTTTTCAACATCGCACAAGACAAAACTCCATCACACATGTTTATATTTATAAATTTTAAAATGAATATATGTGTGAATCTTTTTGCCTTTTATGGGATACTATATAAACGTGAGACGTTTTACGATACCCAAATTTAGACTGAAACACCAGTCATTTGCATGCACATGAGCAAAAACAAAAAACGTCATGCATTTTATTTATTTTCTTATCATTATTATTATATTTTATGCATATAAAGTTTTTTTTTCCGGGAAATGACGTTAAAACTTTGAGTTAAAAAATAAATAAATAAATAAACATTACGGGAATAAATAAATACCAGAAATTGTAAGACCATTCGTGCGTAGAATTTAATCCTCTTTCACGGATCTATAGGAACCGAATATTTTAGATACAATTATGGATTAAAAAAAAAAAAAGAATCAAATGTATATATAAAATAAAAAATAATCGAAAATATAAATTTTTTTCAAGTTTAGGTCATGAAAATTAAACCTTTCTAAGCGAAAATTTCATAAAAGTTTTATAATTTAATTTCAAATATTTTTATTTTCTTTTTGCAATTTTATAATTTTTCTGAAATTAGAGCTCAATTTATATACTATAATTTAAGCAAATGAAATTCCTTCATTTCATTTACAACAGAAAAGTATAAAATATACCAGAGCAAGTGAGAAAAACGACCTAACTAATGAATAAAATATAATTTGATTATTCAAATTGTTAAACTACAAATTTTATTTTCCATTTAATTTTGAAGCGTTTATTTATTTTAATCTGGTGTTAGCCTCGTTTTTTTTTTTTTTTTGAATATTTTTGTTTTTGACATTCTTTGATTATTTTAAAAATTGATCTTTGAACCGGTAGTTATATATTTTTATTGAACATGTATCTTTCTGGTCATGAAGAGGAGCCGATATTCTTTACTGCATATTTTGTGTTCACCGCATTAAACCTTGAATTTATATTCTGTCATGGTTCATTTGTGCTGTCGATATTATATTTTATCGTCAGCTTTTTTTTTTACCATTACAAAGCGATTTTACAAACATGCCGCAATTCAATTGTTACTATATTTTATTTCACCTATAATTTTTATTACAATAAATCGTCTTTCATTATATGCATTTTTTTTGTTTTCCATTTTCATGGTTAATTATTTAGTTTAACAATTGTTTGTAAATATATATTTATATAATTTTTTATTTATTATTAGTAGAATATAATGAAAATGGCTTCTAGTAGATTGAGTCGTATGTATAAATTGATTAATTCTATTGAAGCATTGACTCGATGAATCTGCCGAGTTCAATGACTTTATTGCGCAATAATAGTCAAAGATATATTAATATTGGCAAATAATAAGTTGAACAATTCAACAAGTTGATAAATAAACAGTGTTATTGTTAAGTACAGTCATATGTGTCAATCAAAACTGATCTATGCCACTAATACTCCTATCAATTTCATTCAAATCAAAATAAAAAAACAAATAAATCTTAATGAATGAATATAATATCAATAAAAAATACAAAAATTCCAACGAGGATTCCATTTGAACTGAACAAATGATTTTTTATTTAATTTTATTTATTCATTTTGTGTTTTTTTAATTTTATAAATTCAGTCAGACCACATAACTGGCTGTTGTACATCAATTTGGCTACCAGCAGGGCGTGAAAAAGAAAAAAAAAAGCCACAGGAAATTAATCAAGATAGTTTAAACCCAAGATGTTTTTTTATTTCAATTTTAAATTTATTAATATTTTTTATTAAATTTTTTTCTTGATGGATACTAATCATACAAATTAACAAGATCCTTTTTATTATTATTTAATTTTGAATATCTTTAATTATTATAAATTATTGATATTGTTAAATTTTTGAGTTATTAATGTCAGATTATAAATCAAATGCTGATGCAGATATTTAAATGGATAAATTCAAGGCCAGAAAATCAGAAGGGTCCTCAGATTATCAGCATGGCATGTCAGTGGGTCTACCATTACGCAACCCAACCCAGATCGTAAAATAAAATAAAATAAAATAACTCACAAGTCATGACCAAAGGAAAAATAAGAAAAAAAAATTAAATAAAAATACAGTGAGCATGTTTTTCGGCAATTCGTTGTCGGCAGGGTTTTTTGACATAAAGAAAAAAAAAATATATTCATTTCAAGTCAAAATATAAAAGTAGATCAAAATGACATTGAAATATATTTTTTTTCCTTATATTCAAAGAGTGTTAGGTATATATTAGTATAAATGAAAAAAAAAAAATTCGAAACACATTGAATTACTCATCGCGGAAGTATACCACGTGTGGAACGCACTTAAAATTTTTTCAACGAATCATTATGCAAATACTTATTGTATGGTAATACACAACGTGCTGTGTAGAAATTTTTTTTTTTTAATTTTTAATTTTATGAAATTGATGGTAAACCTCTATCCGCCCTTTTAAGCTTTTATTTTATATTTATTAAAATTTTTTTTCCTCTATTTTTACATTAATAATTATTTTAATATTATTCCTTTATTTTGCACAATAGTAAATGATTCTCATTGACTCACAGTTTAAAAAGAAAATAATTTTCTTACAATTAAATAACAACAATATTGTCATGAAAATAATTATTGTTTTATGTATTTTTTTGATGGGTCACTGTGTCGTGCACCCTGTCATTCAACAATTATTATTATCATCATTATTTTATAATGATATTTAATTTTTTCATTGTTTGTTGTTTATACAAACTTTGGTGAGTTTAGTGGATACATACAACGACAACGTATGACTTAACGACGTTTTTATAATGGCCTGTTCAGTTGGGTTCGGTGACCTCTATACCCGCACTCTATGCACGATTCACATATTCTTTTTTTTTACATGTACATAATGATAAATACAACGTATTTCTTAATATTCATATATATCTCTATGAGCTTTACTCAATCACAAATCATTCTCCTTATAAAATTCCATAATGCGCGTCATATTATGCAACGAAAAATAAATACATTTTTAATACATCAAGCTTTAAGTGTCTTTAAATTTATCATAAACTTTATATTTTTTTTTCAAAATTCAACTACAATATATTGTCTATTTTTACATTAATTATTGCCCTGAAAAACTTCAAGGCTGAGACATAATTATTTCATGTAAATTTATGGGCTTTTTAAAATGATGTCTGACTATTCATTGTCTTATCTACTTGGAACGTTTTTTTTTCTATTTTTCTTTATCTACATACTTTTTTTTTCAAATATACAGTACATATCTACTTAAAAAATATATAAAATTTTTATTATTTATTATCTATGAAGCGATAAACTTCAAGTAGAGAAAAAAAGCGGCAATAATTATCGTGTAATTTTTTTATTTTTAATATTTTTACCAATACGTATTGGCAGATATAATTATAACTATCAAAGTGTTTGTCATTTTGTATTATTATGTTGAGCTTATTATTCAAAATATTCAACAAGATTTAGAGATAAGTTTACAGCATAGTGAGATATGTATGGATATTTTTTTAATGTCATTACGAAAGATGTAGTTTTATGTGTGCGTTGTATGATTTTATTTTGGTTGTGGATTTTTTATTTTTCATTTTAAATGTGAATGAATGTTTCAAGGGGCGTGTACATGCGTAAAAAAAGCTCACATTTACGAACAGTATGCGGTGGTTTAAAAGACAGGAGGAGAAAGATCTCGATGATGCCATGAACACCGCGCATAAAGGCAATATGATCCTTAGGATCCGGCAATGTAATCTTGTCGTGAGCCTCGTGTGGGAAGATCTTTCTGTGTAGCGATCTTTAGTTGCTGGTCTTTTCATTTATTTATTTATTTATTTTTTTAATATTCTCTTTTCACTTTTATTATTCTTTATTTATTCTTCTTTATACTTCTTTTGTCGTAGCTTTTTTTTTTATTTCTCTTCTTATCCTTTAGGATGAGCTTGTTGAGGATATCTTCTGGGCTCGTCATCATTTTTTTTCTTTTTTCTTTTTACTTTTGATATGATAATAAAAATATGATACATGGCAAGATTTAATTTTTGAAGAGTAATAATATGTATATTCTTTTTTTATCGAGATATAAATTTATCTTTTTATATATTCATATTTTTTTTTGACCGTAAAATTATTGTCTGATTTAAAAGAGTCTTAATTTTAACACACCAGTTATTTGCTGGTATCTTTTTTTGAGTTGATAAATTTGATAAAATTTTTATTGTTTAATTTATTATTGTTTCGAAATATTTCGATTAAAAAGAGACTGGTTTTATCGCTCGAAGAGAAAATTTAACTTTTCATATATGATAGGCGGTAGATGGTGCCACAATAAAGTAAAAACTACTGTGCGTTTATTTGAAATGAGAAAAAAAAATTTCTTTATTCTCGAAACAAAGTTTATGCAGTCACCTGCAACTTGATATTTTTGGAATTGCAAGAAAAAAAATATATATATTCACAAAACCAATCAATAAAAGCCAATTAATATTGGTAACTTGTTTTTTTTTTTTTTTAAAATATTTTTTTCCATAGTCGTTAACATTTCTTGGCCTGGTTAATACGAAGGTCGATCGGACAGTTTCGTACATTCTTTGAACGATCGACAGTCAGTTGTATTGCAAGTTTCTTTTAAAAACCAACAACCAACTTGACCACTTTTTATTTATTTTTATATACTAAACTCACTCCTCACTAAGATTATTATCAATACCATTTTTAATTCATCAATATATCTTCAATAAATATAAAAAGAAATTACCCCTTTTTTATTTTTCCAAAGCTCACAATGTAATTTGCAGGAATGAAAAACTTTAAATAGATAGATAAATCAATTTATATGGTATTTGTTTATTTTATTTAATACACAAGAGTGTCATGGTTGTTATCTTTTCTTTCGTTTATAAATATAATCTTTATTTATAATATTCTTCGGCTCATATTTTTAGAAATGAATATTTTTCATTAGAGTGAATTATAGACATTTATTTTTGTTACACATACGCAGTTTAATTCAAACATATCAATTGATATTTTATAAAAATTTCACATATTAATTTGTTCATTCATAAAAAATTTAAATATAAATTTAAACACTTGAAATACTTGGTAAATTATTTATAATTTATTTACTAAAAACAATGACAGTTATAATAATTTAAAAGTCATTAAAATTTTTTTATACGACTTGTAATTATTACACACACATGAGAATGAGTTTATATATATATTTATTTAATTCTTGAATCAATTGAATACTACGTTATTTCTTGTAACTTTGAGAAAATGACAAGTTGCCATATTAGGAAACACAACTAACAGCCAATACCAATGAGTTTATCGAATTCTTTTCCTTTCTATTTACACATATTTTTGCCATTTATAAATTTGAAAAAAAAAAAACAGTATTTAATAACATTTTAATCAATTTAATTATAATTTTTCATTTATTCACATGTTCAAGATACATCATCATCCTATCTTACAAATTAAATCGCAAAATCTGATTTATGAAAGTACATACGCCTTACAACGTATCTTTTGCTTATATCGTTTACCGAAAATACACATACAGATATATGAATATAAGCCAAACCTTATTTTTTTATTTATATTTTTTTAATTTTTTAAAATATTATATATTACACATTTTGATGGAGTATACAAGATGATTAAGTATCTTAAAAATAAAATGAAAAAATCTCAACTTAACCCGAATGAATTTAAGATGAATTATATTCAAAAGTTCATGAGTTCACATAAACTATCAAATTTAAATCGGCAAATATCTAAATGAACCACGCCTCAAGTTTTTCAAAGTAAAAATTTTCAAAATCCATCGTTGGAAATAAAGTTCAATAAATATTTCTTAAAGTATCAATTTAAGTTATTATTTTCACGTGTTTCGTATTGCATTATTATTTATTAACATCAAAAGGCATTGTCCAATTTTTTTCCACTGTCTTTTGTCGGTCATAAACAACATCCGCACTTGGAAATAATTTTTTTTTCCATCATTATTATCAGTGCAACATATATCAACATGAGAAACTAATGTTAACTTGGTCTATTTGTGTTATAAAGAAAATCTAAATTGTATCGACAATGTGACTTCCGGTAAATGATGAAAATAAATTAAATATTTATTATTATCAACACACTGTGTGCCGTCAACAACTGCGTTATATGGTGCACATAATTGTTGATGTTTTCCAAGATAACTCACGAGAGATTTCTATCATCTCACTATTCCACCTCATTTTAAATCCTCTATCTATTTTATTTTTTTATTCATTTTTTTATGCACCGATGCAACTGCACTGTAAACTCCTGCATTGGCACATATTATACGCTCCTTGATCGCGTGTTACGTACTATGAAATATGAATTATCGGACTCTATGATGTTAAGCTGTGTATCCCCAAAGGCAACACCTTGAAAATTCGCATATTTCATCAGGATCAAATCATTTTTTTTAAATTAGAATTATCATTGAAATTTTTATACATGATTTTATCTTTTATTCATAATATTCATTTTATTATTTTTCAATCATTTTAAATGGGTCACTGCCGCATTCTCAATGAATATATTCTACAAGGTTTTTTTTAATTTTACTACTTTTTTTTTTATTTCAATAAATCATCATAAAATTTCATTTGTTTTTTGGGTTATCATGATAATTGCAGCACAAGTGTGTTGTATATATATTTACAAATGGAGGTGTTAACATATGGCATACTTAAATGCATCTCTTATTCCCATAAAGAGTATTATCATCCAACAAAGTAATCATTCATAAAATTAAATATCATACATACATTTGTATTAAACCGTTGGCTTTTATAATAACAATAAAGTTGTTTTATTGTTTTTTATTTATGCCTGTTGCAGTGATAATTGCGGAAGTATTTATTTATTTATTTTTAACATTATAACCTTTTCATTTTGTTTTTTAATATAAAATATTCTTCTCGATTGTTTTATTATCATTTAAAATTTTTTATACTCAATCTTGTTGATGTAAAAAAAAAAGGACATTTTGGACTTTCGATAAAATACTTATAATGCTAAAATGCACTTAAATTTTTTTTCATATTTGTAATATCAAAAGAGTAATTGTGATGGTGATTACCTTGACGATAAAACGACCAAGACCTTGACACTAAGCTTTTGTTAAAGCACAGGTTACATTAACCACTTGTGTGTTAAAATTTTCATGTATTATTGGTGTATTTATGTATATGTATATGAATGTATTTTTTTTTTTTTTTTTTTTGCGGTGCATTATCTCATGATTTATTACACAATGTTAGTGCCTTTGGGTTTTATGGGTTTCATGGCTGTCGACGATGTACCAGGTACCACACATTGACAATGAAAAAGTAAAAAAAGAAATATATATTTTCGCTTTTTATTTTTAAAAAAATATATTTTTCGATAGTTAAATTTCTGTGCGTATTAAAAAATAAAAACTTGATGGATATTTTACGAGAATATTTCAAGATTTGAGACTGTTGATCCTACAAATGATGGCCAATGAAATTAAAATTATTTTTACTATTATAATAACTCAAATGCACCTGGAGAAGCCCAACTGTCATCGTAAATTATTATCAAATAATCTGTGTAAATATGTAATAATTCATTTTAATGATAAATTGAAAACAAAATTATTTATTCTTTTTGAAAGTTTAAATTATTTTCGATGATAATATAGCTAATCAAGGTTATTTGAAAATATAAAATAAATATATACATAGATTGCCATAGATGTTTTTAAACGACTAAATTTAAAATGACTCATTTTATTTTATTCAAATAAAATATAAAAAGAGGGAATGACATATAATAATTCAAGGTATTTGTAAGATTTGTTGAGTTGATATTTTTGAAATGCCAAAGTTTTTTTTTCCCACTTTTAATCAACTAATCAGTATTAAGTTTTTTTTTTTATATTTATAATTTTTGGTGTAAATTTTTTTTTTCTTTTTAATCGTTAAATTCACATTTAACTTTCAAGAAAAAATAACTCGAAATTTATCAAGCTATTTCTTTAGATCCTTTAATGGACGATAAAAAAAAATTATCAAAAAGTTGAATCTGTTTTTTTTTTTTTATCGGCTACTTAATTTAGAACTTGATGATATTTTTTTATTAAAACGAAATGATTAATTATTGATTATACTATATATATTATAGTATTAAAATGAAAATATTTTTATACAATTTAAATGACAATAAAAAGAGGAATTTGAATATCACGTGAGTGGTGGATCGATGAACTTGATGTGAGAGTGAAGGTGTTATCTTACAAGTTATTTATTATTATTGACATTTTGTTTCTTCATCATTGAATGAATGTATTTGTGGGCAGAATAAGGTGAGAAAGCAAATAATTTGTGATTTGTACAGGTGGGCAGACCAGTTTTTCACCATGATAATTGTCCCACACGGTACTGGTAAAATTGCGAAACATGAAAAAATATATATTCGTGGTTATTTTCATATTTAAATTATTATTTTTCATTCAAATAAATTGTAAAATACAATTATTAATTTTAAAAAATATACAAAATATTATTTTCAATTTATTTTCATTACCATATACAAAATTACATGAATTTTTTAAATTTTTTTCTTCTAATTAATTTTCTGAATTACCTTAATCAGCATTGATTCTCACGACAAAAAAATTAAAAAAAAATAAACGATAAATTGAATAACAACAGTTGTTCTTTGTTTATAAATATTTTTCGTAATAATTTGATGAAAAATATAAATGCATGAGTAAGTACAGAAAGAAGCCAGACTGTCTATCGTCATCGACTGTAAGATCACTTTCAAACAGTCCCCAACGGCGCCGCCATGTCTTCTCTTATATTCTCACATACTCTACCTTTTATATACCCACTTAAAAAAATAAATACACACAATAATATCGCCCCCATGTTATGCACTTTTGCAACATCATCAGACACTGATTTTCCGAATCAAAAAAAAAAAAAAATGCAAATAAATAAAAAGCAAATAATACTGCATACTGCAACAACGCCATCAGTCAATCACCTAATGATAAACGAATATGTTATAAACTTTGTTGTACCTCTTGATCGTTATATATATAATTTTGTTGGATGGTACCTTTGGCAATAACATAATTTTTTTTTTTTTTTTATTATGCACACGCATTAAGTCATGTGCAGTATGGTGAGACCATGAAGTCTCATTCCTACCCACTCTGCAACACTCTGCAACACTCTGCAA